>UESW01003334.1:50675-87401 GCA_900491605.1 Calamus simplicifolius | reverse complement strand
CCGTCCTTCGGGTGTCGCCGCGCAACTTGGTGTCGTTTGCAGAACTAGGATGTCTCGTATGTTTCCGTCCTTCGGTGTCGCCGCGCAAGACTAGGGTGTCGTTTCCAGAACTAGGATGTCTCGTATGTTTCCGTTCTTCGGGTGTCGCCGCGAAGACTTGGGTGTCGTTTGCCAGACTAGGATGTCTCGTATGTTTCCGTCCTTCGGGTGTCGCCGCGCAAGCTTGGTGTCGTTTGCCAGAACTAGGATGTCTCGTATGTTTCCGTCTTCGGTGTCGCCGCGCAAGTCTTGGTGTCGTTTGCCAGAACTAGGATGTCTCGTATGTTTCCTTCGGGTGTCGCCGCGCAAGGCTTGGGTGTCGTTTTCAGAACTAGGATGTCTCGTATGTTTCCGTCCTTCGGGTGTCGCCGCGCAAGGCTTGGTGTCGTTTGCAGAACTAGGATGTCTCGTATGTTTCCGTCCTTCGGTGTCGCCGCGCAAGGCTTGGTGTCGTTTGCAGAACTAGGATGTCTCGTATGTTTCCGTCCTTCGGGTGTCGCCGCGCAAGACTGGGTGTCGTTTGCCAGAACTAGGATGTCTCGTATGTTTCCGTCTTCGGGTGTCGCCGCGCAAGCTTGGGTGTCGTTTGCCAGAACTAGGATGTCGTATGTTTCCGTCCTTCGGGTGTCGCCGCGCAAGCTTGGTGTCGTTTGCCAGAACTAGGATGTCTCGTATGTTTCCGTCTTCGGGTGTCGCCGCGCAAGTGTCGTTTGCCAGAACTAGGATGTGTTTCCGGGTGTTTGTCGTTTACTAGGATGTCTCGTATGTTTCCGTCCTTCGGGTGTCGCCGCGCAAGGGGTGTCGTTTCCAGAACTAGGATGTCTCGTATGTTTCCGTCCTTCGGGTGTCGCCGCGCAAGGCTTGGGTGTCGTTTGCCAGAACTAGGATGTCTCGTATGTTTCCGTCCTTCGGGTGTCGCCCTTGGGTGTCGTTTGCCAGAACTAGGATGTCTCGTATGTTTCCGTCCTTCGGGTGTCGCCGCGCAAGCTTGGGTGTCGTTTGCCAGAACTAGGATGTCTCGTATGTTTCCGTCTTCGGTGTCGCCGCGCAAGCTTGGTGTCGTTTCCAGAACTAGGATGTCTCGTATGTTTCCGTCCTTCGGGTGTCGCCGCGCAAGGCTTGGGTGTCGTTTGCCAGAACTAGGATGTCTCGTATGTTTCCGTCCTTCGGGTGTCGCCGCGCAAGGCTTGGTGTCGTTTGCCAGAACTAGGATGTCTCGTATGTTTCCGTCCTTCGGGTGTCGCCGCGCAAGGCTTGGTGTCGTTTGCAGAACTAGGATGTCTCGTATGTTTCCGTCCTTCGGGTGTCGCCGCGCAAGCTGGGTGTCGTTTGCCAGAACTAGGATGTCTCGTATGTTTCCGTCTTCGGGTGTCGCCGCGCAAGCTTGGGTGTCGTTTGCCAGAACTAGGATGTCTCGTATGTTTCCGTCCTTCGGGTGTCGCCGCGCAAGCTTGGTGTCGTTTGCCAGAACTAGGATGTCTCGTATGTTTCCGTCCTTCGGGTGTCGCCGCGCAAGCTTGGGTGTCGTTTGCCAGAACTAGGATGTCTCGTATGTTTCCGTCTTCGGGTGTCGCCGCGCAAGCTTGGTGTCGTTTGCCAGAACTAGGATGTCTCGTATGTTTCCGTCCTTCGGGTGTCGCCGCGCAAGGGGTGTCGTTTAGAACTAGGATGTCTCGTATGTTTCCGTCTTCGGGTGTCGCCGCGCAAGGCTTGGGTGTTTTGCCAGAACTAGGATGTCTCGTATGTTTCCGTCCTTCGGGTGTCGCCGCGCAAGGCTTGGTGTCGTTTGCCAGAACTAGGATGTCTCGTATGTTTCCGTCTTCGGGTGTCGCCGCGGGGTGTCGTTTGCCAGAACTAGGATGTCTCGTATGTTTCCGTCTTCGGGTGTCGCCGCGCAAGGCTTGGGTGTCGTTTCAGAACTAGGATGTCTCGTATGTTTCCGTCCTTCGGGTGTCGCCGCGCAAGGCTTGGTGTCGTTTCAGAACTAGGATGTCTCGTATGTTTCCGTCCTTCGGGTGTCGCCGCGCAAGGCTTGGGTGTCGTTTGCCAGAACTAGGATGTCTCGTATGTTTCCGTCCTTCGGGTGTCGCCGCGCAAGCTTGGGTGTCGTTTGCCAGAACTAGGATGTCTCGTATGTTTCCGTCTTCGGGTGTCGCCGCGCAAGCTGGGTGTCGTTTGCCAGAACTAGGATGTCTCGTATGTTTCCGTCTTCGGGTGTCGCCGAGCAAGACTAGGGTGTCGTTTGGCAGAACTAGGATGTCTCGTATGTTTCCGTCCTTCGGGTGTCTCGCGCAAGGCTTGGTGTCGTTTTCCAGAACTAGGATGTCTCGTTCGCGAGCAATTCATTTACGACCAAGCAACCATAATTCAAAAGTTACGACACTCGTGTTTTATATATGATCTTGTGTAAGTTGACTCAATACATAAGCATCAAATTCATCCATTAAAGTTTCTGACGGCGGAACAATTATCTCCAGGTCCTCTTCAGTATTAATAGACTGCAAACAAGTCTGCCTGCTACTTGAAGCAGCTCTTCCTTGGCCTGATTTTTCCTTGATCTTTTTGCCTTCTTCTCGACTGCACTCTTTAATCTGTTCTCTCTCGGGCGACCTTTCGTCCTAATTTTTTCAGGATCTTGAATTACCAGCTCTGAACGTGGTTTAGCTGCGCAGTTGGCATCCACGGCAGTTTTGAATAGAGGCGGTAGACCATCCATCACTACATTAAATGCATCTTCAGACATGGAGGCTATCTCTGCGAGCTTCGTCATCCGATGAGACAGCAAACTATATCTACAATCATAAACAGAATATTAACGATCACAAATATTAAGACATTTCAATTAAAAAATTGTCACTGCGTACCGTGAGTTTCGTGTGCTTTTATCATAACCCTCAGTATTGCAGTCGAATTCGTCGAATTGGTATTTCATGTCCTTGCACCATCTCTTCAAGAAGTATTTATCTGGTAAACGAAATACGTCATTTTGATGAAGAACCAACAGGGCATGCCTACACTGGTACCCCTTGAACTGAAAGGATCGGCACTGGCATTGGACATCCTCAATATTTCTATCGTATGACACGATATAATCTTTGATCATCTCCTTGCCAATTCCATCGACTTCAATCCTTTCATACGACTTGACGGAATATATACACGTGTTGCCAGCTTCGTTGATCAATTTTGTATTTGATGCAGCCATTTCAAGGATCTCATTCTGGAATTTTTTGAAAATGCTCCGTGTATACCTTCCTGCAGCTTGTCTCTCAAAAGGTGATGATGTCTTTAGGAAAGCTATCGTTTGCAAAGTCCTATTATCTTCCTCATTTTCGGCCTCGTATCGTTTTTCCAAGGCATCTTCGTACTTACTTATAAACTCCGTTAATGTTGTCTTCGAATTTATAAACCCATCGAAGAAGTGATTAATGCCCTCGCTCCTTTGTGAAGATGACATCCCTGTTAAACATTTTGTCAACCAAAAATTAAAAAAAAAAAACGTTTAAATGAATCATGAACCAAAGCCACCATTGACATACAAACCTGCGAAGAATGTATCCTTGAGGTAAACGGGAACCCATTTTTCCCGACATTCGTATAGGACATTGAACCAATCTATAGACTTGCATTCTTTATATTTCTCCATAACATGTGCCCACCTTTCCTCGAATGAATTTATGGTCAATGAATCATATATTGCCTCATCGAAATCAACCATAAACTTGGGATTTGCCGTGCAAATGTGGCCAATCTTTTCCGGTATCTTCTTCAATATATGCCAAAGACAAATCGATGTCGGGTATTAGGAAAAACTTCTTTGACAGCAGCCTCGATTGCCTTATCTTGATCAGTAATCATGGCAATAGGTGCTTGACCACCATTTGCATCCAGCCAAGTCTTAAAAACCCATTTATATGTCTCAGTACTCTCATCAGACAACAATGCGCATCCAAGCAAGGTTGACTGTCCATGATGGTTCACCCCAACAAATGGACAAAAAGGCATTTGATATCTGTTTGTCAAGTAAGTTGAGTCAAAGCTTAGAACATCACCGAAGTATGTGCATGCCAATCTTGACCTTGGATGAATCCAGAAGACAGACCTCAGATGACCATTATCATTGAGGTCTAAGGAGTAGAAGAAATTGGGATTTTTGAGTTGCATTTCGGCAAAATGAATTACCATCGACTGAGCATCTCCTTCTTTCAGCTTAGACTGACGTTCGCGACTAATGAAGTTACGAGCATCCTTCTCGGTGAAATCCAATTGTCCTCTGCCCCCTTTTCTCCTTGCTATGGCAGAGTATATCTGAGTCGTCGGAACATTCACGGCATGTAAATTGCTGATCTCTGCCTTCTCTGGTGTGCTGATCCTCCTATGCGACCGTAGATAACCAGCTGATGTTATGGAGAGCCCATGGTTATGTTCTAGAGAAACCTCATCCAAAATCCACTTACCACTTGTAGCATTCAGTCTTGCTTTTATGGATGCCATACAACCAACTTTCCCAGTATCCCTATGATTCATACTCTTCTCTGATTTTCTGGATTTTCCTTGCCTCCAACACGCCAGGTGCTTGAAGCAAAGTTGTTTTTTGTTGTTGGCCCTGCTACACACTGTTGTGATTCCAAAGCCAACTCGTTTCGCGTATCCATTGTAGAACGTATATACATCATCGGCTGAATTGAATTCCATCCCAGTTTGAGGAACTACAATATCATCCACTGCATTTGGAACGACGGTGAAGCTGCACGGCCGGGAGTGTTATCTTCTTCTTTCCGATCTACATTTTCAGCATCAACTGTGACAATATAAGCACGCATTCATGAACAGCTACTCCTACGAGACACCCCAGTTGAAATCTACTGACACCCTAGTTCGAAGTCGGCCGTTAGTCCTTCGCGACACCCCAGACGAAATCCCACGACACCCTAGCTTTAGGGCGACGACACCCGTCTTATAAATGTGCACATAGAGAGAACCCGGCGACACCCTAAATGAATTCGGCAGAAATCAATCGCGACACCCTGTTGAAATCTCACGACACCCTAGCTCTAACGAGACGACACCCGTGATTGAACAAGAGACCACGGAGATATCCCCGCGACACCCTAGTTCGAAGTCGGCCGTTAGTCCTTCACGACACCCCAGACGAAATCCACGACACCCTAGCTTTAGGGCGACGACACCCCAGTTGAAAATTGACGACACCCAAATGATCACGGCGGCGAGAAGGCCCGCGACAACCAAGTTACTAAAATTTAATTTTATTTATAAAAAAAAAATTTTACATTAGCCCTCACTGGGGCTTCTCTCTTCGGTCGCTGCGTCCTCGATCTGGCGATGGAGGGACGCTACTTTCCCCTCCAGGTGGCTATTGGCCCGACGCAGGACCTCTATCTCTTTTGTTGAAACCTCCTGGTATTCCTCGAGCGCCAGCCTGAGTTCCTCGATGATAGCGTGCGACTCAGCATAAACCACGCGTCGATGGTGACGGTTGGGCGTCGGCTGCCAGTAGATCTTACCTCGCCTCTGGAAGCCATCTTGTGGTCAGTTCAAGATGGAAAGGTGAGTAACGATGGCATTCCCCCATCCTTATTTAAGGTTCCCCTGGCGGGTGTTTCGATTGCCATGCGCCACCATCTCAGTGGTTGTTCACAGGAATCGAATCGGTGCGCCACCACGCCCCGCCCTCCACGTTGAGTTTCGAGGGATCGGGAACAGAACAGTTTCGGGAAGCAAACAGTCTTAAGTTTAACGTCGTCCCAAGAGAAAATTCACGACACCCAAGGATGATTTGGATTTCGGCCGAAACTCCTTCGCGACACCCCACTTGAAAGCTCACGACACCCTCGCTTTAAGGCGACGACACCCGTGCGTCGAACTGATCACAGAGAGAACCCCCGCGACACCCCTTCTCGAATTCGGCCGAAACTCCCTCGTGACACCACAGTTGTAAACTCACGACACCCTAGCTTTATGGCGACGACACCCGTGGGTTCACTGTTCATGCATGGGTGTCGTCCCCTTAAAGCTAGGGTGTCGTGAGTTTACAACTGGGGTGTCACGAGGGAGTTTCGGCCGAATTCGAGAAGGGGTGTCTCGGGGGTTCTCCCTGTGATCAGTTCGACGCACGGGTGTCGTCGCCTTAAAGCGAGGGTGTCGTGAGCTTTCAAGTGGGGTGTCGCGAAGGAGTTTCGGCCGAAATCCAAATCATCCTTGGGTGTCGTGAATTTTCTCTTGGGACGACGTTAAACTTAAGACTGTTTGCTTCCCGAAACTGTTCTGTTCCCGATCCCTCGAAACTCAACGTGGAGGGCGGGGCGTGGTGGCGCACCGATTCGATTCCTGTGAACAACCACTGAGATGGTGGCGCATGGCAATCGAAACACCCGCCAGGGGAACCTTAAATAAGGATGGGGGAATGCCATCGTTACTCACCTTTCCATCTTGAACTGACCACAAGATGGCTTCCAGAGGCGAGGTAAGATCTACTGGCAGCCGACGCCCAACCGTCACCATCGACGCAGTGGTTTATGCTGAGTCGCTCTCAAGCAGCGAGCGACTCATCAAGACGGCCGAGAAATACCTGGCCGTTACAACAAAAGAGATAGAGGTCCTGCGTCGGGCCAATAGCCACCTGGAGAGGAAAGTAGCGTCCCTCCAGCATCACATCGCCGGCGCAGCGAATGAAGGAGATAAGCCCCAGTAAGGGCTAATGTATTTTTTTTTTATAAATAAAATTAAATTTTAGTAACTTGGTTGTCGCGGGCCTTCTCGCCGCCGTGATCAGTTGGGTGTCGTCAATTTTCAACTGGGGTGTCGTCGCCCTAAAGCTAGGGTGTCGTGGGATTTCGACTGGGGTGTCGCGAAGGACTAACGGCCGACTTCGAACTAGGGTGTCGCGGGGATTATCTCCGTGGTCTCTTGTTCAATCACGGGTGTCGTCTGGTTAGAGCTAGGGTGTCGTGGGATTTCAACTAGGGTGTCGCGAAGGATTAACGGCAGAATTCGAAGTAGGGTGTCGCCGGTTTCTGTCTATGTGGGGTCATGTTAAAGAACGGGTGTCGTCTCGTTTGAGCTAGGGTGTCGTGGGATTTCAACTGGGGTGTCGCGATTGATTTTCTGCCGAATTCAATTAGGGTGTCGCCGAGTTCTGTCTATGTGTCATGTTAAAGAACGGGTGTCGTCTGGTTAGAGCTAGGGTGTCGTGGGATTTCAACTAGGGTGTCGCGAAGGATTAACGGCAGAATTCGAAGTATGGTGTCGCCGGTTTCTGTCTATGTGGGGTCATGTTAAAGAACGGGTGTCGTCTCGTTTGAGCTAGGGTGTCGTGGGATTTCAACTGGGGGTCGCGATTGATTTTCTGCCGAATTCAATTAGGGTGTCGCCGAGTTCTGTCTATGTGTCATGTTATAGAACGGGTGTCGTCTGGTTAGAGCTAGGGTGTCGTGGGATTTCAACTAGGGTGTCGCGAAGGATTAACGGCGAATTCAAGTAGGGTGTCGCCGGTTTCTGTCTATGTGGGGTCATGTTAAAGAACGGGTGTCGTCTCGTTTGAGCTAGGGTGTCGTGGGATTTCAACTGGGGTGTCGCGATTGATTTTCTGCCGAATTCAATTAGGGTGTCGCCGAGTTCTGTCTATGTGGTCATGTTAAAGAACGGGTGTCGTCTGGTTAGAGCTAGGGTGTCGTGGGATTTCAACTAGGGTGTCGCGAAGGATTAACGGTCGAATTCTAAGTAGGGTGTCGCCGGTTTCTGTCTATGTGGGGTCATGTTAAAGAACGGGTGTCGTCTCGTTTGAGCTAGGGTGTCGTGGGATTTCAACTGGGGTGTCGCGATTGATTTTCTGCCGAATTCAATTAGGGTGTCGCCGAGTTCTGTCTATGTGTCATGTTATAGAACGGGTGTCGTCTGGTTAGAGCTAGGGTGTCGTGGGATTTCAACTAGGGTGTCGCGAAGGATTAACGGTCGAATTCTAAGTAGGGTGTCGCCGGTTTCTGTCTATGTGGGGTCATGTTAAAGAACGGGTGTCGTCTCGTTTGAGCTAGGGTGTCGTGGGATTTCAACTGGGGTGTCGCGATTGATTTTCTGCCGAATTCAATTAGGGTGTCGCCGAGTTCTGTCTATGTGGTCATGTTATAGAACGGGTGTCGTCTGGTTAGAGCTAGGGTGTCGTGGGATTTCAACTAGGGTGTCGCGAAGGATTAACGGCGAATTCTAAGTAGGGTGTCGCCGGTTTCTGTCTATGTGGGGTCATGTTAAAGAACGGGTGTCGTCTCGTTTGAGCTAGGGTGTCGTGGGATTTCAACTGGGGTGTCGCGATTGATTTTCTGCCGAATTCAATTAGGGTGTCGCCGAGTTCTGTCTATGTGGTCATGTTAAAGAACGGGTGTCGTCTGGTTAGAGCTAGGGTGTCGTGGGATTTCAACTAGGGTGTCGCGAAGGATTAACGGCAGAATTCGAAGTATGGTGTCGCCGGTTTCTGTCTATGTGGGGTCATGTTAAAGAACGGGTGTCGTCTCGTTTGAGCTAGGGTGTCGTGGGATTTCAACAGGGGTGTCGCGATTGATTTTCTGCCGAATTCAATTAGGGTGTCGCCGGGTTCTCTCTATGTGCACATTTATGAGACGGGTGTCGTCGCCCTAAAGCTAGGGTGTCGTGGGATTTCATCTGGGGTGTCGCGAAGGATTAACGGCCGAATTCGAACTAGGGTGTCGCGGGGATTATCTCCGTGGTCTCTTGTTCAAGAACGGGTGTCGTCTCGTTAGAGCTAGGGTGTCGTGAGATCTCAACTGGGCGTCGCGAATGATTTTCTGCCGAATTCAATTAGGGTGTCGCCGGGTTCTCTCTATGTGCACATTTATGAGACGGGTGTCGTCGCCCTAAAGCTAGGGTGTCGTGGGATTTCGTCTGGGGTGTCGCGAAGGACTAACGGCCGACTTCGAACTAGGGTGTCGCGGGGATTCCTTACATGCGGACTCTCAGAGCGGGGGGGGAAGAAAGAGAGTTATTCTTGCAGAGAAGGAATCCAGTTGAGCACGTACGCTCTCGTCTGAAAGTCCGGTCGACAGGAGTCTTCTGGAGTCTTCAAATATAAAAGTTTATCCAATGAGTTTTTCCCTGCCAACACCTCACGTCGACGTTCGCTTCTCTCTCTGAATTCGACCAAGTCTGCAAGATGAGCCTAAGCTGAGGTTTTGGCAAGGAAAATCTTACAGACCTGGCCGAATTCAGAGAGAGAAGCGAACGTCTACGTGAGGTTTTGGCAAGGAAAATCTCATTGGATAAACATTTTATTTTAAGCCTCCAGTACACTCCAGTAGCCAGTTTTTTCAAAGCGAGGGCGTAGTTTCGTGCTCAACTGATTCCTTAGCATCCGGACTCTCAGAGCGAGGGAGGGGAAGAAAGACTTCATCTTGCAGAGATGAAATCCAGCTTTAAATTGGAGCTAGGATGGAGCGATAGGGCCGCATTAAAAGAGTTGGATACAAAACAGTTATGACTCGTTCTAAGGTAGTTACCCGCGCATTAAACGCATTAACTAACTCTAACCAGAAAAAAACTGTTGATGTAATAAAGAAGGGAAGAAAAGAGTGTTTACTTTGTGCTGCGGCTGACATTTCCTCCAGAAGGTTTTTTACACAGACTACTGACTCCTGTATCCAGGTATCGGCTAGCCTCGAAGCTGAAGTATTTTCTTTCTACCCGGGAAGAGAAACAGAGTTCTTCTTCTTGCACAGATGCCATAAAACGTAAAATGGCGCCATGAAGGAGCGAAAGGGCATTTTCGTCCGCACGAAAAATTCAAAAAAAAGCGAACAGCAATAAATGTCCGTCACGTTCAGAACGTTACGTCAAAGCCCAGGCATACCGCCTGTCATGTCATCCACGTCGGATCCACGTGGACCAATAGGAAGACGCGGTGCAGCCCACGTCAGCGTTGCTGCACCGGGGCCGGTGTACAAAGTGNAAGGGCATTTTCGTCCGCACGAAAAATTCAAAAAAAAGCGAACAGCAATAAATGTCCGTCACGTTCAGAACGTTACGTCAAACCCCTGGCATGCCGCCTGTCATGTCATCCACGTCGGATCCACGTGGACCAATAGGAAGATGCGGTGCAGCCCACGTCATCGTTGCTGCACCAGGGCCGGTGTACAAAGTGTTTTCCAACATCAAAAACGGTGGCCCCTTTTCCCGAGTGCAAGATTCGAACGTGGAGGCCATTTAAGAGATTTAAGAGAGGTAAGCTCACCGCAAGGCCCACAAGAGCTGGCCTCGGTTTTGTCCTTTGCTTAGCTCTTAATCATATAAAGTCTCCCTCTCTACAGAGAGATAAAGCTTAAGAAAAGGGAAGCCAGCAAAAATAAACAGTGATATCTGGAAGAAAATGGAGATAAATAGATGAAAGGATAAATAAAGAGTATATTTTTTTCTTATTTTTGCTTAAACTATAATAAAAATTCATAAATTTTTTACTTAAAATTTATTTTGACATTCAAGTATTCAGTTGTCATAAATTAGCAAGAATGTTGCAATTTTTTTTTTTTAATGCTGAACAGTCAAAAATTATGCCATTAGTTTTAATTAATTTCATCTGAAATATTATTAAAATGTAAAGGATCAAAATAAAATTCGAGTGGAAGTTTGAGGTTTAAAAGTACATTTTTATCTTATATTTTATAATGGTTTCTCATTTAATAATATAATATAGCTATACAATTATTTTGATTTTATTTGAATGATCTGGGTTGGTGGAAAGAGTGGCGCTGGATGGAATTAATGATTGATATAATAGAGAGAGGATTTATTGTTTCGTCTTGACTTTGGACCCCTGCCAGGCGTCAAAGCCAACAGTGAATTAATGCTTGCAACTCCGCTTGACCAATATAAAAAAAGGAAAACACTTTGTACACCGGCCCCGGTACAGCAATGCTAACATGGACTATACCGCGTCTTCCTATTGGTCCACGTGGATCCGACGTGGATGACATGACAGGCGGTATGGCTGGGCTTTGACGTTACGTTCTGAACGTGACGGACATTTATTGCTGTTCGCTTTTTTTTAAAATTTTCGTGCGGACGAAAATGCCCTTTCGCTCCATTTTTACGTTTTCTGTCATCTGTGCAAGAAGAACTCTGTTTCTTCCAGCTTAGAGGCTGAAAATACTTCAGCTACTGGACTGGAAAACCTTGATACTGGAGTCAGGAGTCTGTAAAAAAACTTCTTACAGGAATGTCAGCCGCAGCAAGTAAGAAACTCTTCTTCCACTTCTTTATTACATCAACACTTTTTTCTTACAGACTTGGCCGAATTCAGAGAGAGAAGCGAACGTCGACGTGAGGTGTTGGCAGGGAAAAACTCATTGGATAAACTTTTATATTTGAAGACTCCAGTAGACTCCTGTCGACCGGACTTTCAGACGAGAGCGTAGGTTCGTGCTCAACTGGATTTCATCTCTGCAAGTTCTAACGAGACGACACTCGTGCTTTAAAGATCCTGAACAAATTCGGACGAAAGGTCGCCCGAGAGAGAACAGATTAAAGAGTGCAGTCGAGAAGAAGGCAAAAAGATCAAGGAAAAATCAGGCCAAGGAAAGAGCTGCTTCAAGTAGCAGGCAGACTTGTTTGCAGTCTATTAATACTGAAGAGGACCTGGAGATAATTGTTCCGCCGTCAGAAACTTTAATGGATGAATTTGATGCTTATGTATTGAGTCAACTTACACAAGATCATATATAAAACACGAGTGTCGTAACTTTTGAATTATGGTTGCTTGGTCGTAAATGAATGTTCGCGAACGAGGAACGAGACACCCTTGCTCTGGCAAACGACACCCTAGTCTTGCTCGGCGACACCCGAAGATGGAAACATACGAGACATCCTAGTTCTGGCAAACGACACCCAAGCCTTGCGCGGCGACACCCGAAGACGGAAACATACGAGACATCCTAGTTCTGGCAAACGACACCCAAGCCTTGCGCGGCGACACCCGAAGGACGGAAACATACGAGACATCCTAGTTCTGGCAAACGACACCCAAGCCTTGCGCGGCGACACCCGAAGGACGGAAACATACGAGACATCCTAGTTCTGGCAAACGACACCCAAGCCTTGCGCGGCGACACCCGAAGGACGGAAACATACGAGACATCCTAGTTCTGGCAAACGACACCCAAGCCTTGCGCGGCGACACCCGAAGGACGGAAACATACGAGACATCCTAGTTCTGGCAAACGACACCCAAGCCTTGCGCGGCGACACCCGAAGGACGGAAACATACGAGACATCCTAGTTCTGGCAAACGACACCCAAGCCTTGCGCGGCGACACCCGAAGGACGGAAACATACGAGACATCCTAGTTCTGGCAAACGACACCCAAGCCTTGCGCGGCGACACCCGAAGGACGGAAACATACGAGACATCCTAGTTCTGGAAAACGACACCCAAGCCTTGCGCGGCGACACCCGAAGGACGGAAACATACGAGACATCCTAGTTCTGGCAAACGACACCCAAGCCTTGCGCGGCGACACCCGAAGGACGGAAACATACGAGACATCCTAGTTCTGGCAAACGACACCCAAGCCTTGCGCGGCGACACCCGAAGGACGGAAACATACGAGACATCCTAGTTCTGGCAAACGACACCCAAGCCTTGCGCGGCGACACCCGAAGGACGGAAACATACGAGACATCCTAGTTCTGGCAAACGACACCCAAGCCTTGCGCGGCGACACCCGAAGGACGGAAACATACGAGACATCCTAGTTCTGGCAAACGACACCCAAGCCTTGCGCGGCGACACCCGAAGGACGGAAACATACGAGACATCCTAGTTCTGGCAAACGACACCCAAGCCTTGCGCGGCGACACCCGAAGGACGGAAACATACGAGACATCCTAGTTCTGGCAAACGACACCCAAGCCTTGCGCGGCGACACCCGAAGGACGGAAACATACGAGACATCCTAGTTCTGGCAAACGACACCAAGCCTTGCGCGGCGACACCCGAAGGACGGAAACATACGAGACATCCTAGTTCTGGCAAACGACACCCAAGCCTTGCGCGGCGACACCCGAAGGACGGAAACATACGAGACATCCTAGTTCTGGCAAACGACACCCAAGCCTTGCGCGGCGACACCCGAAGGACGGAAACATACGAGACATCCTAGTTCTGGCAAACGACACCCAAGCCTTGCGCGGCGACACCCGAAGGACGGAAACATACGAGACATCCTAGTTCTGGCAAACGACACCCAAGCCTTGCGCGGCGACACCCTAGTCTTTCACGGCGACACCCGAAATACGTAAACATACGAGGGTGCTCGCGAACGAGTCCGAAGAAATTAGCGCGACGACACCCTAGCTCATGGAAAACGACACCCTAGTCTTGCGCGGCGACACCCGAAAGACGGAAACATACGACACATTCCAGGACGCGCGACCCGACAATTTAAGAGCGACGACACCCCAGCTCATGGCAAACGACACCCTAGTTCTTGTCAAACGACACCCTAGTTCTTGTCAAACTACACCAGAAAGGCGGAAACATACGAAGGCAAACATATGAATACAACGAGGACACTCCTGCTCGCAATGATAAAATTTTTAACATTTGCATTAAATATTAATCAGTGTTAATATGAATAAATTACATACAATTTTCATTCAAAGACGAATACTTTTATACAAAAATTAAGAACATGTTTCGACAATGTCGCTAATCTTTTTGTTCAGGCCCTCTCTCAATATCGTTGCAGCTAAGTGTCGCCGGTAATCTCTGACTTCCTCATCCATGAAATCCAGCTTCATATCAGGATTGTCTCGTCGAGCAAGACATTCCATGTATCTCAGACAGTACAGGCCGCAATCCAGCGATCCGCTCGGTTGGCTTGGGCAATCCGAAATATCTTCCATCGGCCACTCCATCACTTCCTTCTTATCGCAGTAGATATGGAATATGTGGCCTAGAATTGTATGCCATTTCCTTGCATTGGCCTTGTACTTCGGGTTGCGTTTCATTGAATTCAGGTGCATGAACACCTTCCTTTCCATGTCGACAGCAACCAAATGCCAGTGCGAGTTATCAGAGTTTACAATGCTGAAAAGAAACCGGAACTGGGCCTTATCTTCGTCCGATACATTATCAAATATCGCAGCCCCAGATGATCCAGCAAGTTCATGAGCAGGTGATGAGGAAGTCAGACATAGAGCAGGTACGAAAACTGATGCAATTATGCACTTATGATATCGGTCAGGATGCTCTGCCCAGTTTCGCATCAGAAACTCCTGCCCGCAATCGATTATCTGCCAATAAAAAGTAAAACGATTAATATAATTCTAAAATCAACAACTTGAACATGTTCCTTGATATACTTACATCATCTATTATCATCTCGTTGTTAATGAGATCCTGAAGATTTTTTCTGCTTGCAACTCCATTAAACATATTTGTGTAGACGATCTCGTCGGGTTGTTGTCGCTCGCTCAAAAAATTTTGAATAATTATTTGGTCATCTTCGACCGTTGTGTTGGGCTTTGACATGCCCACTGTCTTCACCGACTTTTTAGGTCGGGTTGTCTCATAACATTCGCCGACAGCCGTGGAAGCCTTACGCTTCCTCGGATGTTTTTTAATCCTCCTAACAAGCGACGGCACTCCAATTATTTCTAAGTCCATATTGTCATCCTTTGGCGCAGGGGTGCCAAGTTTATTATCGGATATGGACTCTTCTTTATTTTCATTCCCCTGCTCTGTTTTATCAGCCAATGAATCCCCCTCCAATATGTTCTCCCCTGATTTTGCATTCCCTGTCTGAATTGGAAACTCGGATGAATGGTCCTCCTCCATCTTCTTCTCCTCAATATTTACGTTATCAGGCTCGCGGAGGACCAACTCCAAGGAATGCACCTTCTCTGTTTTCTCGTCCCCCTTGTCCTCCTCGGTTATTGCATAACTTTCCTTTCTGAGAAGTGAATTGAGGAGGCTCTCAGCAATGGACAGCCTGTGCCTGACATCTTCGAGTTGATCCTTAACACACTTCAATTCATTCCTCAACTCGGCGCATCCTGCGCAGCTATCCATTGGTTGAGGGGCGCAGGTATCTGTTTGTTGAGGGGGGGACGGTTTTAACTGCTGAGGGAGAAGCCATCGCTCTTCTGGCAATGGTTCAATAGCTCCCTCCATCTGCAACACAAGATGATAACAAATTAATATTAACTGAACATATTGACGCATTAAGTTGAAAAAATGGTCACAGCAATGGAGCAATGGAGTAGATTACCAAGTCCTGAGGCTGCAAGTCGGCAACCCGAACCGATTAGGGCATGAACTGGAAATGCCTTGAAAAACCTAAACTCTAAGTCAAGGAAATAAACAGTTTAGGGCATACCAGTGGATAAAGAATAGCCATAATACCATAGCTCACAAGTGCAGAGAAAAAGAGAATTGGAAGAACACATGGGCTTCCTGAAAATTTCAATGAAAACCTTGAGCATTAAAATCCGTATATATAGACAACAAAGCTAGCAAGATGAAATAAGATTAGCGTAAAAGATTGATCATTATTATGTAATCTGAGAACGTAAACTAAGTAACACAAATTTAATGATATGGACAAACAGTAAAAATTTTATCAAAAAAAGAAAATAAGTACTAGCAAACTCATTCTTTGTGCATTGATCTGTAAGATACATAAAATCAAATATCATTCAAGTGCACAAACAGGTCTTAGTTGTAAGATAAAGAAATCAGTTTTTAGGGAACACATAGTTAACGTATGACAACAAAGCATCTCATAACAAAAGCAGCAAGAACAAATATTTTCACAATAGCATTATCAAATGCATGAATATGCATTTGTTTCCCAATGTTGATTAATATACAAAGCATGATGTAGTATATAATAGTTCATCCATGAAGTAACCAACATAGAGTGAGAAAAATCATACCAAATCCTGCAAAAAATGACCAATTCGATTCGAAGAACTCGAGCCTTCCATTTAAACTCATTTCAGAAAAATTCCATTTGTACCTGAACATGTTTATTGCAAATGAATTAATGTCCTCTCGCTACTTTCACAAACTCATGCTAGACCACATAAGCCTGTGATGCATACTCAAAATAACAGTACTTTTACATGAGTTTTCTGGAAACTGGGTGCGTACTCAAAGCAGTAGTAGGCATACATCAAGGAAAGAAGCAGAAAATTGATTGCCTTGCCAATATAGGGTATAAACCCTGTAGCAAAAACCTGTATCATACAATACAAAGATTTTGTCATAAATGTTATTGATATAAGATCCACAATAAGCAAAAGCTGGGGTAGAACTTCGCCATGTTAATGTACAAATTTTTGGTTTCAAGATGAATAATACATGGAAAAGCAGCACATGATCAGAGAAGAAATTCTTGATGCATTAAGTAGACACTAGCACACCACTGCACCTCTATGAAGATGTTCAGCAAAAGGATTGAATAAACCTGCTCGCCAATTCCAAGTAAGACCCTATCCGATCATTAAAACATGAAAGAGACCTTTGAATACACTGTGACAAACATCATGAATATTTTTTATGAAATTTGCAGAAACTAACAGTATGGTAGAAGATAGAAAGCTTTGCTAGTAATCCTACCGCTCAAATCACCTGGCCTCACTGTGTGTCCAACACTCTGGGAGTCTGATATATCATTTCTTTTAGGTGTTTGTACCTTCAAAGGGCCTTGCTTTCTTAGAACATCAAAAGCATGCTTGGCGATGTCATTGTACCTGATTTAGGACAAGAAGTAATGAAACATAATTTAAACAAACAAGATAGATGAATAATGATGAGCCAACTCAATACATGTATGGTGATGCAAGTTAATATTTTGGAGAAAATAGCATAAAATCTTTATAGCTGGGCACAAACTCAAAAATTTTTAGGGATGGTGTTTTCTGAGCGAAACATTTCAATTTGTTCAAATCATATTTTGTGGTTATCCGGCATAGGTTGCAGAGTAACAAGCTCTGAAAGAGCATCATATCAGCTCTTGGAATTACCTACGAACCATAAACACGAGTCAAGACCAACATGAAAGCCTGTAAAAAGATTACATTAGCTTAAAATGGAGTTTCTTTCATCAATAGACTAAATAAAAGTTAACATCAAGCAATAAATTTTATCTATTTACAGTTGTATTGATTTTCAATAGAAGCTTGACAACGTCAACTAGCAATGTTCTCCTTCAATCCCTGTACAAGAAAATGAAACCATAGCACTTCTACAAGCAACGCGTAATAGATGGGATTGATTCCCACTATGAACATCAATTTTTTTTCCAATAAAAAAAACCAAGTGTGATGGAATGCAACAACTTCCTATGGCTTTTATACTTGGTCAACGTTCTTTTTGCACCTCAGGGAACAATTGCAACACCAGCATCTTATAGCAAAGAAAAGAAAAAATGTTGGATTATGCCATTTCCTGGAACATTGACATGCCCCACCCAAAAATTTTAGAACTGAGAGACTGATGTTATTGATGAAACATAAGTTCGTGACATAGCATTACTCCGATGCACTAGCAAGCAGCAACATCTGCATCAGATTTCTGGGCTACTTATAGAGCAGCAAATCAATTTGGCAAGTACTAAAAATGACTTTCTTAGCGGATCTGATGAAATGATCCGTTTTCTATTTTATAAAAAAAAATCCTCAAACACCACTAGGACACTGAAAAATAACTAACCATATTTGGAGGAAATAGACATGAGTAAATTTGGTAGTCAAAATACCATCTTACAAGAAACCAACACAAATCACTCCCCTATCGTAAAATCCATAAAATCTAAACTGCCTTCAATGACAAAGATTGCCAGGAAGAATTGAAAATTGCAGTTGACAGATTTTATGTTTCTCAGCATCTTCATAAAATCCATAAAATCTGAACTCCTAGTTGGACCTTGTCACTTTGCGAAGAAAGTCCACAGCTTCTTCCATACATTATGTTTCTCAGCATCTTCATCATAATCTACAACAACTCTATCTTCCCCACTCGGCCCGCTCAACTCCACCATGGTGTCACCATCACTGTCCACGTTAACCAAAATTTGTCACATATCAGTCTAGCCAAAATTTAAAAAAAAGGCTTAAAATCATAAAAATATTCTTACCAAAAAATAATAATAATAAGTACATCTTGAAACAGCATAACAGTTGTCTATGGATATGCAGCTTACCTTGTAGAGTGCCTAAAATTATAGCGCTTTTCTCCAGAAGTCTGAGTTCCCGGAGCTGAGATTTGATGCCTCTTTCGACGCCCACCAAGCGAACTATCCTCTGCATCCAGCTCCCCAGTTGATGTGTCAGATGTGAAAATGAGCCGTCTCTTCAGTCTCGAACTTGGTACCACCATATCAGTAGGAACAAAATATCCTGGGCTTCCCTCTTGGATGTTTAGAGAATTATTTTCAGGAGGCTTGGAAGATCCCTCCCTTTCATTCTGTTTATTGACAAAGGGAATGATTTGCTTACCTTCCAACTGGATATCAGTGGAATTATTTGCTATTCCAAAAGACAACTCTGGATCATCACCAGCTTTAACTAATCTTTCTAATTCTTCATTTTCCCTGACTCCACTATCCGATTGCACCCTCTGGGCATCAAAAGTGCCAGAATGAAGGCCCATACCTGGAGGAGGTATTTCAGCATTCTTATCTTTCATATGCTTTTCCAAATCTAAAGTTGGTGACTGAAAATCTACATCCTCAGTCTCCACTCGGAGAAGCTCAAAATTAGTCTCTGTCATCCCACAGTTTTTGCAGACCCTGCACTGCTTAGCTAAAGCTAGGAAGCGTTCTTGTTCCTTGATAAATTGTTCTCCTCGATCATTCAGATTCTTGCTAAGCATACGCAGAGTGTCAATATCTTTTTGAATCTCAAGTTGGTCAAAATCTAGTTTTTTTGTATGTTTGGAGAGCTCTTCTTTTTCCCTCTCCAACTGATCTTGTTCCACCTTCAACTTCCAAAGTTTAGACTCATTTAGATTTTTTACAGAATTAATTTGGTTTAGTTCTTGATCTCTCCACCTATTAAACTGGCTCTCTTTCTCCTGCAGCTGCTTCTCCATATCCTTCTGTTTTTTCTGCATATCCATCGCAAGCTCATGCTTACGAAGATCAAGCTCCCAAGCAATATCAGCACGACCTCTCTCAAGCTCCTCAGAAGCATTTGACTTCTCAAGCTCCATTGCGCTCTCAAAAGTTTCTTTCTTCAGTCTAAGGTCTTCTAACTCCCTCTGAATATCAGCTTTTGCTGCCAGTACCTCATTATTTAACCTTTCCTCCTCAATGCATCGCCATTTCTCAAACTTTTCCCTTTCATCATTGACTTTCTTTACCTCTGCTTCCAACTCAACTTTCTTCTCATCCAATACATCCCAATCTTTCTCGAAATTCTTCCTTAGTTCTCTCAAATCCTCTCTTTCCTTGAGAAGTGACTCTTTGGTTATTCTGCAATCCTCAATCTCTTGCTTCAATTTTGATAGCAATAGGAGATGACATTCCCTCTCTTCTTTGGTAACTTTAAGAATTTTCTTCTCCTTGATCATCTGCTGCTTTGCTTCTTCTACCGTTGCCTTCAAATTCTCTAGTTCATTTATAGACTTAATGAGATCCTGCTTCTCTCTGCCTAGCTGTTGCTTTTCTTCCTCCAACTTCTTCTCATCAATTTTAATAGATTCCTCCCAATTCTTTAAAGCTTTTGATTTTGCATCAAGGTCTTTCTCTTTCTGTTTCAAAATTTGCATCTTATTCTCCACATCCTGATTTCTTTCAAGAATTTGTTCCTCTTTACAATCAATTTCAATTTTCTTCTTATCTGCAGCATCAAGTTTGCCCTTGATCTCATCATCAAAGCACTTTCTCCTCTTCTCCAATTCCAATTCAAACTCCTGTTTCTTGGAATTTAAAGCCTCATTGTGATCATCAAGAAGCTTTTGCATCTCCACCTTCAATAGGATAAATGATAACATCAGGTTATCAAGTCTAATAAAGAGGAACATCACAATTACATAGAAAATGGCAGAGTTAAGGAAAAATACTTAAGGCTCAAGATCAAACAAATTCAAATGAATGAAAATCCTCAAAACGCATGACAAAGGAAAGTCTGCAATTCAAAGAAAATAGTAGCCAGGAGATCTAGACTAGACCAGATCTCTCCCTTTTTTTACCTTTTATCTTCCCTACTCTGCATTTCAAGATTTAAAGGCCACTAAGAAATTAAAAAGGTTTGATGGATATTACACTAAATATAATAAGGTTAGTAAAATCTTACAGCCAAAATTTTCACCTAATGTACTAAAACTTATTCTGAATCATCTGATTTCAGATTCATACAAAACATGTCAACAATTCCCAGCCTGCTTTATTATTTTCTTCTATGTTTTCTCATATACCTATTCACTGACCTTTTTCTTAAGCCATAATAATAAAAAATGCATATCCCAATATTCGATACGATGCAAACTAAGATACATAACCCAACATCTGTCAGGTCATCAAAAAGTTCAATTATTAGGAGTTCTAGACCTTTAAAGATAAACACTTACTCTTTCTCTAGCATTCAGCTTTTCTTCTATTGCAAGCAACTCCTTTTCCTTCTTATCCAGATTCTCGATTTTAATAGTTGCTTCCTGAAATCAAAAATGTAAAAAAAAATAACAAAAAGAAGCAAATGAAAAAACATAGCCAGTTTAAAGAAGCCAACCTTCTCTTTAGAAGCTAAAGCTTTTTGTCTATTACTAATGTCATCTTCTTTCTCTTTTAGCGAATCCCTAGCAACCTCAATCATTTTTCGTGCTTTTTTAAGCTCTTCTTCTTTCTTCATAAGAACTCTATCAGTTTCATTTGCCCTTTCCTCTCTATCGTTGATGGAACGATGCCCCTCAAGAAGCCTCTTTTGACTCTCTTGCAGATAATTTTCCCACTCTCTCAAATATTTTTTTTGCTCATCAAGATTCTTCTTATAAGTTTTTTGCCTGAGTATCATAAAATGCAATTAAAATCACAACCAAAAAAAGAAGTGATCAAAAAGTGTAGCAACTGCAACACTATATATATATATATATATATATATATATAAAATCAGAAATGGAACATGCAAATGAGAGAGAGATAGAGGAGGGAGGGGCATACTCGGTATTGAAAGACAAATAGTCTTTGTGAAGTTTATGCTCACGAGCCTCCACATCAACTAATTTTCTATCTATCTCTGAACTCTTTCGACTTGCCTCAGCAAGCTTGGCATCTGCAGAATGCAGCTTTCCTTCAATCTCAAAATATTTTTCTTCAAGACTGGCCTCCAGAGCATGAGCTTCAGCCAACTTCTTATCTAATGTATACTTAACTTCCACAATTTCACCACGCATCTCACGCTGCATATATCTCACCATTCAGATAAAATGAATGAAAAAAAATCAAGGAAGAATTAAATATGATGACAGAAATAACAGAAGATAATACATCCAAATAGAAGATAAAAAGATAAAAATCAATAATAACAGAAAAAATCCAGTATCAAAATTTATGCTACTAAATGCTCCTTAAAAGATGTAAATAGTTTCTGCACACTTATGCACATGTATGTTTGTATGTTTGGACAACAATCACCACCACAAAGTCTTAAACTCAAACTAGTTGGGATCAGCCATATATATCCTTTCTCTCCGTTCTGCTCAGTTTAGAGTCAAATTTCTAAAGACACAGATATTAATTTTTTTTATTACTTCCTTCTATGTAATTTTCAGTTTATCTCTACTTTTTTTTTACATATATCAAATCACTCATTCATACCAGTGCATTGTTACATCAACATTGCAAATATCCAAATTCCAAACGATTAACTCTTGCTTTTCTCAATTTGTCCTAAATTGATGCTACCTTCATCTTTTTACGAATAACTTCATTTCTTATTCTATTTTTTTCTTGCATTATCATGCATTCATCTCAATATTCTCGTTTCAGCCACATTCATCTTGTCTAATGTAACTTTCTAACCACCCAACATTATGTACGATAAAGCATAACCGATCTTACGGTCATCTTATAAAATTATTTCTTCAACTTAACAAGTATTATACAATCTCATAATATTTCAATTGCACTTCTATTTTATCCATCTTATTTTAATCCTATAGAAAGCATCATCCTCAATCTCTCCATCCTTATGAATATTGATTTTAAATATCAAAAAGATTACTTTTAAGAACCCCATAATCCTTAATTTTTACTCTACTCTCATCTCTATTTCTTATAGTACTAAAATTATATTTCATATATTCTTTGTCTTATTTAACCAAAATCCTTTATTTTCTAATGTATTTCTTGATTAACTTTAACCTTATTTTCATCTACTACTATTATCTCATCTATAAATAACATGCATTATGAAATATCATCCGAAATATGCCTAATAAGCTGATCTATAACTAACGTAAAAAGGTAAAGACTAAGAGCATATATTTAATATAAACCTACAATAATTAAAAACTCATTAGTATTGCCTGATAAGCTTACACTAGCAACAGTTCCATCGTACGCATTCTTTATTACGTTATATCTAATGGGTATTCATTTCTTTTGTAACACCCATCATGAAACTTTTCTAAGGACTTTATTATATACCTTCTCTATATTAATAAAAATTATATGAAGATATTGTCTCTTTTTGCTATACTTCTTCATTGACCTCCTAGAAAGAAGAATGGCTTACACAGTCAACCTTTATGACAAAAAACCAAATCGACTATAAAATTTTTGTATTACATCTTAACTTATGATTAATTATTCTCTCTTAAAGTTTCAAAATATGAAACGTAAATTAAATACCATAATAGTTAGAACAATTTTGAATATCATATTTATTCTTGTAAATTGGGACTATAGTGCTCACGCACATGCATATATTTGTATGTGTATGTAAATGTGTGTGCATGCATAATTATATGATACATACATATACATACATGTAAGGTTCACAATCTCGATATCGGATCCCAATCCGATACCAATTTGGTATCGTATTAATACGTCTAATATAAGATTGGTTCAACATATCGAGACTTGGTACACCTCCTATATAGGCTCTCCATATAGTATGCCTGATACAAGGCAGTACATACAAATACGATATACCATGCATACAAGTGAATGTATGTATGCATACATGAATGCATCAACTAAATAAACTTTAGAAAGCATCCTACATAATACAACATTAAATTCAAACCAAAACAAGATAAAGGAACACATAATAACTAAGTAGAGGCTCCACTCTGACTTGCACTTCTTTCTAATCATGCCTTGAAGAACTTCAAGCCACAAAGAACATTTATGGATCAAGAATCTTCTTAACTCATCACAATCCTCTCTTCAATATATGTAGAAAGAAAAAAGGGATAAAGATAGACCAAAAAATTATATAGGAGAAAGTAATAAAGAAAGACTTGCTATCTTTACATCTGACAAAAAATATGGCTCTAAACTAAACAGAATGAAAAAAAAAAGATTGTTATAGCCTACACCAACTAGTTTGAGATTAAGACTTTGTCATTGTCATCATTATTGTTATTGCTATAATCTTCTCTTCATCAACACCTAAAGTAAAATCTCCCTGAAAGACCGAGTCCACAAGTAAATGCATGAATGCAAATAAGCTCTAAAATCTGATATTGATCTATGTTTCAATGCAGATATTCTTAATTGTAAACATGTCGATGCACTTGAAAGTCAAATATTTAAGCCCCAAAAGTAGAAAATAGGAAAAGGAAGATGGAATGAAAAGGAGCAAAGGTTTAACAAAAGCATTCAGTATTTCATCCTCAATCTCTCTAGGACAGCCACACCATGAAATATGTAAGCCATATTTGCACAATCCCCGAATACATTTGACCTAAACAATCGATAACTAAATCGATCCTGATCATTAAGCAGAATTTACAACAAAAGAAATACGAAAAATCAGATTGCAAATTTAATGTCATAAGCATCCCTCGAAGCCAAGATAACTGGGTCTAAATCAGTTCATTGGATGCACTTAATACATTCAATTGGTACGTCCATGAAGGCACTAAAAACCATATATAATTAGCTGAACTCCTAACATACATGTTTTGGCACAAGAAGTTGCAGCTATTATGAAATTCAAAATTGTAAAAAGTTTAAAATCAAATTTTAAAATAAAGACTCGTATAGCCTAAACCAGCAGATAGCCTTGGGCACATCAAGGTCCCTCCAAGCATTCATCTTCATAAGGTGATTGTGGTGGTAGTGATGGCTGTAGTAGTCATCGTAATAATAATAATTATAATAACAACTACAATGGCAATAATAAGCCCTTTGGGTTTGATCCTTTCCATGATTTTCAGGTTATACACAGTCTTCAATCATACAACTCTTATATCATTATTTGTCCTTGATTGAAAAATCAACAATACTTCGCTAATGATATTTGAGTTCTAGCACTATCCTAAAGTTCATCTCAACTCTAACTCATGCATGTGAATAGGCATATCCTTTCCTGATGTATATGTTATAAATAAAAGAATATATGCGCAACACAGGCTTCAAAAGGTTAGGCCAAAATGGTTTTACTTATGTAGCTCCAAACTTGCATGGGAACCATTTTGCAAGAGACGTCACCACATTTAGTGCATGAATAAAGCAAATCAAATAGGACATGACTCTCCTAAGGGTTCCACAAATCTGGCAACTCATTGAGTCACTTAGAGAATAAAAACAGAGGAACCAGTAAAAAATCAACGAGAAAGCATTCGTGGCACCACTAACCTCCTTCTCAAGCTCCATTATCCTCTGAACAAGAGACTCCTTCTCCTCTCTATGAAGCACAGACTCGTCCAGCAATGCCTTCTTGAACCTCTGCTCCATGTCTCCAGCACCTCCCGCCTCATTCTCTCTCAGCAAAGCCCGTGGCGGTGGTGACGCACTCCTGGTGTTTACTAACGCGGAAGCGCCATCCGGCCCATCCCCAACCCTCGGCCAGAGAGACCAGCGGGTCCATCTTTTCTTCTGCGGCTTGAACATCTCCTTCACCAATAAACCTGCAACCAAAACCCTAGAACGGGCCTATCATGGATTCAATGGATTAAAAATCAAATTTATTTAACATTCTATCTAATAAAGATAAGATACAGTAAAAATAAAATAAAAATAAAAAAACAGTACGGGCGGGGTGAAGAAGCCGCACCGAATCTGGTCGGGACGGTGGAACTGTGGGAAGTCGGAAACCAGCGTCTCGTCCGGTGGTAGATCGCGCAAGACTTCAAGATGGCCTCCGGTTCCAGAGCTATGCGGCGGCGGCGCTATGGGAGACCTATTGAGTGGGGCTCTTTCTCGCCGAGCGCGTCACCATCTCAAGCCTTTGAAAATTGGATCGATAAAAAGGGTTGACGGCCTGGATTAGTTGTCCCGAGGGCAGGTAAATTTCCTAAAGGGATTAGAAATAGCGTAGGCCGTTATCAAGATTCCGTTATACGCCAAGTTAACGGACCCTCCAGTACCGTTACAAGGGAGGAGACATTGCGATCCCACTGACCTTGTTTTCCCCTTCGGCGCCACGGCAACCGTCGAGTCCTTTCCGGTGAGGCTTTGAACCACAGACTTGAACTGCATAGCATCGGTCTGCACATGCTTCGTCACGATGATTCTCACCTTCATCGGACGAATTCCGCTGGCCGACATGGGAATTATATAAAGGCTTTGGACTAGGAATATTGATTGAAACACCGGATTCAGTGCTTTATAGGAGTCCTATATCGATCGGAGAGCGAGTGGTTTTATGGATCGTTTTGGTGGCCGGCAGATGCGATGAGTACTTATTTAAGGCGGTGGCTGGGCTTCGGAACGAGAGGCCGTGAATGACCGGCCGATGATGGTCAAAGGAAGCAAGGGTCGCGAATGGTTAGCCGGTCGGTCTCGGACTCTCAGCTGGTATATATGAGAATGAGAATGAGAAGAGAGCAAATGAGAGAGGATTCAACTTTCAAATTTGTGCAACGTGTCCTCCTCCTTTGGCTACCGTTGCAGCGTCCAATCTTACTTATAGCTCGTATCAACGGTGAACCGGGCAGAATCGACGAGAGAATTAGTCTTAAGTTCCGCGGTTCATGATGCGTTTGGCTTTCCGTTCGCCGGCAAGGTGCCAAGGTTTAATTGGATAAAGCGGATATTAGCATGTAACGATACGCCTATGCATGGCCATGCATTGAATCTGAGCTTTGAAAAATAACAATATAAAGAATAATATTATTTTACTAGACAAAACTTTTAGGTGAACGGCACTTAGATGTTTGCCATCCAACTCCCTATTTAACAAGTAACTGACGTGTAACCATCATAACTAATATGTGGCATGTGTTTATTGTTATCTTTTCAATAAAATCTAAGAGTATAAAAAAATGTAAAATGATATATATATATATATATATATGCTACTTATTAGGTAAAGGAGGAGACAATAAATATACTCATTACAAATAGAAGATGATAGACATTATTAATTATTATTATCATTATCATGCATATCACTATGGACTAAACAACTCCTCAGGAGAATGACCATAAGATTACTGTATTTGGTTGTTAAACAAGATGGTTCTTTTGTTTCCATAAGGCTATAGCCTTCAGTGCTATGCTTGACTAGGTGCATGCCAGTGTGCTTGCAATTCCCTGGTGCCTAAACAATGGTGTCCATTAGCCACTCCATGATATTTGCAGCGGTGTGGTGTTTTCCTTTTGCTTTCTTAATTTCCACGTCTGGTCGCTGCTCTTTTACTGTGGAAACATGGAGCGTGGTACATAGTCCACTACTATGCATGCTATCGTGACAACAACCCCGGCCCCAGCATTAATTTCTGGGAGTCGGAAACGATATGCTACCTTTGTTTTTCATGCGTCGATCGGACGTCCATTGCTTCTCCATCATCCTTTCCTTTCACCCTACTAATTACGTTTCCTGTCTAACCTCTGGCAAGTTCCTTCCGACTGTAGGGTAGTTGGTGGTTCTACAATGAATGAAACTCACAAAGGCCATTAGTTTAACTTCTATTGTCATGAGTTCTAGTATACGACGTGTGTTGTTGGGCTTCAACACAACTTTAAAGCACGCTGTGGATCACTCTGATCTCTAAAATGATTTTTTTTAGAAGGCAAATTTTGCTCTACCATAGAGAAATACATAAAATCAGTTCTTATGCGGGGTTATTTTTTCTGCCTAAAACAAATAATCACTTTGAGATGATTACAAGTCCAAAAGAAGGCAATTTTAATTGAATACAAGTTCAATGAAAGTGATGCCAACTCGACTGCTCGGGAGCATTTCCCTTCATTTGGTCCAAGTGACATCAATGTGAGCATTTCAGCCTTGAAGGTAGTGATATCACAGGAGCCAATGAACATTAACCCATACCCTGCCACCTGGTGACAGAACCTTCTGGCTTTGATTGTGACAGGTTGAAAAGAAAATAAAAGAGGGGCTTCAAGAAGAAAGATGACCCAAGGCAATGCCACTGATTAACACACAAAAACAAGGTCCACAGACTCCATCAATTTTAAATATGGTCATAATGTAATGGCTCTTTCAATCCCTATTCACACCGATTCAAGTTCAACCAATTCATACAAAATATGGATTATGGTACCTTTTTTCATTCTTTTTTCCCCCTCAAAGCCTTCAAACTCTCCCTTCTAAACTCCCTATAGAATATATAATAGCCAATATTCCAGTTTTCAAGCCAACTTGTCATCAGATAGACATAGGAGAAAGCTTCAAATAAAGAAACACAGTGGAAGTACCAAAATTATTCCAAAAAAAAAAATTAGAAAAAGAGGCAACGGGAACAAGGTTCAACGCAAAATGAAAAACCAAAAAACAAAACCACTCCCATTTGGTTAATACATGAAACTTGTTGTGATCATTTTTGTTTTCAAATATATTTACATATATCCACATACTTAGTATTGCAAGAATAACAAGTGTCTTGTTTTATTTATTAAAAAGGAATGTTGATAGAACTTTTTTTTTTCAGTGAAATATAAATCTCAAATTAACTTAAAAATAAAACTTAATCATAAGAATTATAGGTTTTGACATCCCAATATATTTTTAACTTTGTCAGAAGCCTTCTAAGAGTATGCTATTCAGACAATATATATTCTGGATATCAAGTATTCAATTTTGCAACTTGAGGAAGCATGGCTTAAAATATGTACGAAACATGTTTCCTCAGAAGGGCAGGCTGGAGACAAGGAGATAACTCCTGAAAGACATATTCTGCCTACTAAGAAACAAGTTCCCCACACTTGCAACTAATCCAATCGAACTTTTTCATTTAATAGAATGAAAAACTAACAGCTTAAGCTTTACTAATAATCAGAATGAGATGGTACGCATTCATAAGACCAACTGAATCCTGAACATGCCCACTCAGAAGAAGGCTTGGCTTAAAAAATTGGGCATCATCATGCCATTTCATATAACCAGTGGTCTCAGGTGTTTCAAGTCTATTCCTTGGACAACTTATCCCCAAAAATACAAGGTGACGGCTTTCAAGTGCAGAATATAAGCAAATGTCATAAAATAAAGGAAATATTTTTTCCATTGCATCATCGAAGCTGTAAGCCAGGTTCCCACACTGAGAGAAATAATATTATTATCACTATCTTACTTGACCACATCACATTCAGGTTGTAAACGAGAATCTTCGCATAAAGTTAGTCTTTTCCCGTTAAATTATTTTTTTCTAGTTTGCCTGCTAACAATCACACCCAAAAACTTCCAAAAACTATATCAGGTCTTCATCGTTTATGTTCTAATTCAACTTAGGTTTTGATTGTTCAGGTTTTGATCTATCTGTAATTACTTGTTCTCTAGTTATCCACAAAAATTCACCAAATTAATAAAAGTCAAGCTGTATAAGCAGCTTACCGCCAAAGTTGGATCTAACATGAGAATGTGGAGCTCAGAAACATTTTATGATACTATTTCACTGCCTTTGCATGCATAACATGTCATATAACATCCAGTGTATTTTGACATTTAGATGGAAAATTACTCTACAAAATCAATAAAAAATGAATATGAAAGATATCCAATGCTGGCATAAACAGAACCAGGCAAAGATCATAAAGATAAACTAGATGAGCAAACTAGAAAGAGAGAGCTTGCATACCCTAGTTCTAATAATTTGGGAAGCACCTTCTGCAAATAATACTGTTTTGATGATAAGGCCTTAGTTCTCATGTTCACAATATTACTTATATTATAGTCAAAGTGCTTCAGTATATCTTCTGGCGGTTCTCTAACCACTCTTACATGATTCTTAAGTTTCTCAATGAAGTACTCTTCATCAAAGATTTCCCCAAACTTGCTGAAAGTATTAGAATAAAAAAAGACAATGTTAGTCTTCCAAAACAACTTGCAGCTAAAACAAAGGAGTACATACAAATACAAATAAAAAAATGGTTGATAGTGATATGTTCTAACGTTAAAAAGAAAATGTAAAAGCACTAGTAACTCAACAAAAACACAAGCGACAATGAAATTGCAACATCGAAACTTCAAGAGAGAGAGAGAGAGAGAAAAATTGATCAAAATTTTTGCATAGATCGAAACAGCAACCACATCATAATGTATTGTATGAGACCTTGAAAGGAAAATTAAGTGAGATATGTACAGACATATGTAACATGAAGAATACAACAATAAGTAGGGAATTGCTAGTGGCCAAAAATTCCAAAACTTGAAAATAAATTTAAATGAATTAGGCAATTAGCAAGCCCCCCAATTATTCTTACACAATACAAAGAATCACATTGCTCAGGGATGTACAATGTTATTAAATAATAGTAATTAACAATTATAGCAGTTATTGTAATGCCAACCCTATGTAGTTGGAAAAAAGCTTAGATGAGTTGAGTTGAGTTAAGTTTTGAGCAGTTACTGTAACATGTTATAGAAGAAAAGGTAAAAATCATCAAAATAAGGTGAATAAATATGGAGAGATCACAAAGAAAACAAAATACAACAAAACCAAAAAAGCAATGTCGCAATAAGAGAAGGAAAAAAAAAACTAGTTTTTTTTGGGGAAGGGGGGGGGGGTTGCAAATCTAGATCAAGAATACAATAGAAAGAAGAAAAATAAAACGATGGCCCTAGCTACCAGCCATCCCAAAATAGCAAGAGATGAAGCAACTACAAAGATGTGAACTGAATTACATATTAACCTGGAATCACGCCAAACACTGTTCAAATGAAATATTGGGATGACAAGCGTGGCATTCGGTAAACCTGCCACAGCAACAGCATCACATATCTGTCTCAAAGAACAAGCTAGTGTCAGATAACTTGCAACGGAAAACATGAAAAATAAAGGTTTATATTACCACAAAAATAAAAATGTTTAATTGATATCCAAAGGAACTCAGCATGCCAAATATGAGGACATCGATGTGACTAAAATGTGTTTAAGAATGTGTGTGTGCACCTGCATGCTTGTGCGCATGCGCACAAGCTTGTGTGCATGCATGTGTGGGTGAGAGAGAGAGAGAGAGATCAGAAAACACCGAAGTGAAATTTGCAAGCTTAGCATGATATGATCTCTCTAATATCCTTCAAGGCTAAGAATACAGCATGTTAAGCATATATAATCATAAGGTAGATGTAACGATTTTGTTGGAACTTGGAAGGAATGAATAGGTTCTCTATGGTGAGCTAATTTACAATGCTAATTAAATTGAAATACCATAAAAGGGCAACTCTATTGAAACATAGCTAAGGATGCAACAGATGACCTAAGCCAACCAGTAGCTGGCACATCACAGATAGATATAATACATTGAAATGAACTGTGCCGACTGTGATATGTTGGCTACTGCTTACTAATAAGCACCTATAGAGTTTTGGCAGGAGTGTTAGCAGACTATGTTTCAGGAGCATTTTTTGTCGAGTAATGTCATATATAACACTCGGCGTTCCAAACCTTTTACAAAAGAATAAATAATCCACATGGTGAGTAATATAACGCATTGTTTCCAAAAGGTTTCTACCCTTTTGAGGATCTAAAGCTTCTTAAAGAACATAACTATAATATATAAATACCTTTCAACGATAGTAGTGTCTAAAAAATGCCTGCTAATTATTAGTAATTTCTAAAAAGAAAGTGGCAGATAATTTTTTTCATACTGGAACTTACTGATAGACGTTGCTGATTTAGCCCACCATTTGCTTCAATTATGAAGTAACCATTTGAAGGTGGCAATTCTGAGAATGTGAAGCAAAATAAGCTTCTTATCGGTCATTTCAATTAATATGCAGTATCTTAAATATTAAATTTGATAGTTTAATGCTTATCAAGAGAAAAAACATATTGTTCTTAAAAGTTTCTCAAGGGAACATCATTTTGTGCTAAACTTTGGTACACATAATGTAAATACCAAATTTGCAACTCAAACTTGCATGAGATAATCTATTGTTGACACATGGCTTCCATCTCTGGCTTGGTTTTTGATGCCAAGCTGTCATCAACTAAACATATTCACATGACAGATTTTTAATCATATGACGAATCAAAACAACAGTGAGGAAACAAAAAGACAAACTAGAAAATTCTCTCTTTAGTACAACAAACACATGAGGAGAAAAAAGAAAAAGCTGTCTGAAATGAAATCAATAGCATATACAAACAGAATGGAACAGAACATAATAGTGGTAATTAATAAACTTGACCACAAAATTATGTTTAAAATTTGCATGTCTAAATACAATAAAAGGGTGACCTAGTGTACAAGGATCCCGCTATTGCGGGATCCAAAGAGGATCATATGTACCCCCGTATGCGGATAGGTTATTTTTCGTATTTCAAACTAGTGACCTCAAAGCCAAAATGGAGCATCCTTACCATCATGCCAAACCCGCCATCTTTAAATATAATAATAAATTATATTCATTAGAAAATATAACTAAAATAATAATACATCTCATATTATACGTCCGTATTAAGTCGATGGGCATACAAAAGTACAATGTTAATTAAGCCTCTCATAGCACTATCACTAAAAATATAGTGAAAATTCCACCAAAATTCCAGCAAATGTAGATGCAGTTTAAGATTACATATGTAAGGCAATTTCTCTAAAATTTCACAATATTAGCATAATATCATCAAGTTGGAAGAGTGCAGCACATTGATATGTAAAGCAATGGCAATCAAGAGCTCCCTTACAAGATTAGAGCCACTCAAATTCAGGGTGTAACAAGAGGACTCCTGATTTTGAGGAAGGCGCTGAAAGAAATAAGTGAAGAGTCAACAACTATAAATATTACTGATTCAGGAGTGGAGAAGACAAGTGTTTCATTTCCTTGCTCCTCCAAATGACCAATGTAGTCTGCACATTGGATGATGAAAATAGCATCTTGACCCTGGCCTAAACCTAAAACCATAGAGAAAACTCAATCCAGATTCTTTCACATATTATCTAAAGATAATTTAAGCATGGAGGTCCAAAATTTGTGAGAAACGAGAAAATACTGATGCCCATGATCGTGATTTGTAAACACGGAGCTTGGATTTAACAGCCAAGATACTATAAAAAAAATGATGTGACATAAATTTAAGTGCCAATTTGTTTAGGTCATTAAACAGGAGAAGTCTGAAGTACAGGTTCTCTTCTAGAAAAAAAAGGGCTTACTCAAGCTTTAAGATCTTCAAGTATTGGCGGAAGAGAAAAAAACAAATGACACCAAAGTAAGTGGTTGTATCTTGATACTACTCTTTAACATAACCACATTTCCCCCCCATCTGCTAGGCTGTCATTTAGCAAAATTACTACATCAAAAATATTGATTATATAAGCTACATAGTTGCAATCGATCATAATCATAATATATATTCTGTCCCTTAAAGAGGCAGCTATCTCCTTTTATGATAAATCTCGTAAAAATGGACTTTGAACTGTATGGATATTATCTTACAAAGATTTTACTTTTTACCATGATAATTAGAGGCATACAAGAGCCAAGATATTCAAAAATGAGGAATGATGTAGGGTATGTTGCTAAAAAAATTAGAAAGGCATTAAAGACTTGTGTTCCAATAACATTGCTCCATACATCAAATGAACTATCTTAACACCTTAGTATAAGTCTCCCCAAAGTAATAAAGAGACATTTACAGGTTATCTACTTCCTCTTCACATTATGCTGGAAGAAGAAAATTGTTTAAAACAATTCTTTTCTATCATGTTTCTTGATCATTATTCCATTGCTCCTTACATTAGTTTCATTTAGTTCCAAAATAACTAATGCAAGCATATAATCTCCTTTCTCTTATAAAGTTGGAATGATTCTGCTTTCTCCATTCATATGGTGACCAACCAACCTAGTTATTTCCATCATATTTCATACACAAAATGCTACCCATACATTACGATGTCATGCCACCGTTATTTATAGCTAAAGCCTCCTCAGTCCCATTAACCAATAAAAAGAATATATTTTCCCCAACCCTATACATACATTTCTCTACATAAAATTTTGTTTATCTAACAATTTCCCAAACACTTCCATCTTTCTGAGGCAGTCTTTCACAAGGGTTAGTTCTCAATAGTGAGCTTCTTGTTAGGAGGTAATCATGTTAAGAAAAATATTAAGAATGATCAGGCAATGCTCGAAGGCAAGGATTCAAGTATTGATACTGTCTGAGAGGCTCATGTAGCATGCATTCTGTCCCATGCACCGTTCTAGCATTATTTCAACAGTATAAGTTGGATGATCCCCTTTTGTTTTCTATTCATATAAATGTTTGGCCTTATAGGTTAGTCGACTTCAACCAAATAGAGGGTTAGCCTTGGTGACTCACCTTCAATAATCAATTCTTGATAGAGAAGTTTGAGATTTCTTCTCCGCTGATTTGACGCTTGATTCAAGTTAAAGCTCCTCAGTTAGGTAGCGTTTGATAGGAAAAATATTATCCATGGATAAGTGTATGGGATAGAGTTTATCCCCTGGTTATTCCTAGGAATATCCCTTGGCTATCCTATTGATCATATCAAATGCAAAAAGATAAATTCATAGGATACCTTTTTTTTACTCTTATTTGGAGGGATAACCAGCTATTCCTGCATTTTCTAGGAAATAAATTGAGGGGATATCCCATGGTTAACTATGGTTAACCATGGATTATCCCTTTGGTTAACTTTATTCCTTACTATCCCTTATAGTTATGGCTTTTGAGAATAAGAGGGGATATCCAGGGGATATTTTCTCTTATCCCCTATTTCAAACACTACCTTAAGGTTGTCTTGGACGGAATGTTGTAAAGATATAGTGGGGCATAATTACTATAATAATGGTGAGATCAACAGATTGGAAACATAAGCTCCATCTTCTAACGGTAGATTTTTAATCTTCATTTCACTCCAACATCCAGTCATAGAGCTCCCCTTTGTTTACATTTCAATTATAAGGGTTGCCAAGAAGTTTAAGAGCCATAGGAACTTGGCATTAATAAGAAGAAAGTCTTTATTATTTTTAAGTTTAGAAAACCTGGCTTTTTTTTTTTTTTTTCCCCTTTGGGGGGCCATTAGCAACTTTTGAATTTTTTCCTTTTACTCCTTTTCTCATTTCTACTTTCTTCAAAGAAATTCTGTGAAATCTGAAACAAGAAAGAAGAGAAAGCCTTCAGAATGGATTTATCAACCTCTCCAAGCAACTACAACCACAAAATCTTTGGTAAAAATCTCATCTTTTTATCAACATTCTAAAAGATTCTACAACCATATTTCTTTCCTATTAGTTCAGTGCTGGCCCCTAGGAATCTAACTACTAGTCACATATTAATAAAAAAAGAAAAGGATTACTCAAGAAGATAAGAACAAAGACTACATCTTGTTATCTACATTGCCATAAATAAGATAAGATTAGCAAGAAAGCAGACAAGAAGGTAATGTCTTTCCCCTCCTACCGCATTAGAGTGATTGACATCGGCCTGCATGAAGGACCACAGCATCTCGAACACCTCAGGGCTCCTGTACACCGCCCCCGGAGGCGGCCAGCGGCGGAGCACCGCCACCCCGACGTGCACCGGCACGGCATCAAGATTCCAGCTTCCCATAAACATCAGCACGGCCGACACGTACAGTAGAGGCACTAGCAGAAGGATCCCCCTCCGCCGGAGAAGCGCGGCCAGCGCCGCGTACAACACCCGCTCCACCCCCGGTGATGGCGGCGCGCCCCATCCCTTCCAGCCGCACCGCCCTCGGCGACGACGCCGGCCGGCTTCCATTCGGCCTCTTGCCGTGCATCGTCAACCGTCACCGCCACAATGCCCCAGATCTCGTGAAAGGTCGCTCCTTTGGGATCATTTCAAGGCGAGAGGAAGGGAGGCGCTCTCCAATTTTGGGTCGAGCAAAGGGCAGAGCTTTCAAGTGGCGGAAGCCAGTGGAGAAATATTTCACAGTTTTTTTTTTAGCAGTGGAGAAATATTTCACAAACACTTGCGCACCCCTCCACCACTCAATCGCCCGATCATCTCATCTTCCTCCTCTCCCTGCTCCTTTCCCGGCACCAAGCGGCGTCCCCGGCAAGCATCATCCCGGAGATCTTCTTTCCCAGCACCGAGCGGCGTCCCCTACAGCTTCCTCCCCGGCACCGACAGCTCCTTCCCCGACAGCAACCAGCGGCGGTAGGTTTCCTAAACCCACCGCCTTCGGTTCCCTACCCTCCCTTGGCTCCGCCCCCCCTCCCTCCCCTGCGGCCTCCTCCCTGCCTTCGTAGCCTTGTCTCCGCCCTCCTCCATCCCTCCCTCCGCTCCCCGTCATCCCCTCTGCCCCCCTCTGGCAAGCCAGGTCGAGTCTCTATTCGGCCCTGATGGGTCGAACAGAGAGTCTCTGTTCGGCCTACTCTCTGTTCGGCCCATTAGGCCGAATAGATGATTTGAAATTTTTTTAATAAATTTTAATTTTTTATATAAGTACTTTTATATAAGTAGTTTAAAAAAATATATATTTAGTAAAATATTTAAATTGATTATAAATTGGTATAGTTAAATATTTTGAGAATAAATTTAGATATTTTTTAATTTATTCATATTTTTATCTTGTGTGTTAATGCTGATTAATGCCATGTATCAGATATGGATGCTGGTCCCTCATGAGTTAGACCCACAGCGTCTGCCAGGAGACGTCGTGGAAGGCATGCTGAGCAAGAGGTTCCTGTTGTTCCAGAGGTTCCTGTTGCACCAACGCCCCCAGCTGAGACAGTAGATAAGGACATCCCCTATGGATGTTGATGATGAAGCGGATGGGCCTTGTCCAGGCGGTCCAGAGGATGAGTCTGTCCTTAGTAGTTTCAGGACACATATAGCAGCCTCCATCTGAAGGCAACAGGTATTATTTGTTTGTTATTGTAGTGTATTCTTTAATGCATTATTATGATGCTGTTATATAATTTATTCATGTTATCTATTTATGTTTTACAGGAACGGGCCCCATTGAAGTGCATGAACCATGTTGCCAAGGTAGGTGAGTGGCAGTGGTGGGCATTGGGGCAATCGAACAGGAGATTTAGAGCATTAGTTTAGCAGTCAGGCCTGGTTGAACTAGTGCACTGCTCTTATCGGTTCGCCAA
>UESW01003334.1:26779-50128 GCA_900491605.1 Calamus simplicifolius | reverse complement strand
ATATTATCAAACTGATTAGGATTATCTATTACATGTAGTTTGGGATCCCCATCATCATATTCGGAAGGATCATCCATTCCTAGATATTGCATTCTTTAATGGATGCCTGAAGTATGGATGTCATAGAACCCTATCATCCTGAAAGGGTTCTATGATAGTTCTGTAGGATACAGACGATCCCCCGCGCACCACTAGCCCCTGAGCGAGCTAGCAGAGGATCGACAGCTGCATCATACCACATTCGATACGTCTTCTATTATCAGATGTGGGAGAGGTGGGAGGATCACCTACTAAGCCAAGCGAGCATGAGCCATCCGGTGATCGGACCATCAGATTGCATGCCAGGATATATGGATTGGTATTCTCGTATCATGCACCTAGCAGTTCACCCCCCAGAGAGCCAATTCAGTATATATTTCTGATCACGTCCCGATGATATTGATGCTGACGTGCAAGGGCGACGTATTACATATGCCATTAACATTTGCACAACATTCTACATATGGGTTGGGAAGAGGTTACATCACAGGGGATCGACCTGTACGACATTATTTCTCAGATATCATAGGTGTTGCAGGGTCAGCATATTTCATCAGGTGAGCCTGATGTACCTGGCCCTAGTCATGCATTGCTACAGCAGTACAGGCGTCGACGATGGTGAGATGGGGATTGATGATGTACCATATATATTTTTTTATTTAGCACATCTTTTTTGTAAAATACATTAAAATTTGAATGAAAGTTTGAGTTTCCTTTAAATGTTACCTTTTGTTCCAGAGTCCATATTTGAAGATTAATATCAAATGCAATATACAACTCAACAGTCTCGCTAATTATAATTAGTAAACAATCGCATGCTAATAATAATCTCACTAATTATGGGGTGGAGTTCGACAAATAAACTGGACACGTGCCGGCACGCTCCGACATCAATCAACAAAGATAATTAAGACACATAAATCAACAATGAGGTGTGCTATCAACTTCCATAAACTTCATGATAATTGACACTCCTAGACATGCATCGGCATGCCCCAACACGGGCATGATATGCCCGGCATGCATCGGCACTCCAGCACAGGTCAGCACAGCCCGACACTCACCTGCACGGGCCGATCGGTATGACCCAACTTGTGCCGGCACGCATCGGCACGCTCCGGAACAAGTCGGCATGCATCGGCACTCACTAGCACGGGCCGACCGGCATGCCCCAACTCGTGCCGGCACACATCGGCATGGGTCGATCGGCCGGACCGTGGGCGTGGATTACTGAATTTGCGAGGTTATGGCATCAATCAACAAAGATAATTAATGACACATCAATCAACAATGAGGTGTGATGTCAACTTCCATAAACTTCTTGATAATTGACACTCCTGACATGCATTGGCACACCCCGGCATGGGCACGGTATGCACCGCATGCATCAGCACAGTTAGTCAACTAAAAAAAGAATGCACTATATATAAAAATTTCAAACATTATACAACTTTATATATTGATAAAACTTGCAATCTATAACTCAATAGTCTCACTAATAATAACATATGACGGCCCAGATGGCAACCCAAGAGGGGGGTGAATTGGATTCTTTAAAAAATTTTACACTTAAAAACCAATTTCACTAAGTTAATGTGCACAAGTGAAGTGATGCAGTAAATAATAAACACAATATAAATAAGAGAGAGAGAGTAATAAGCACAAACACAAGAAGGTTTATAGTGGTTCGGTGTTATCTACACCTACGTCCACTCCCAAGCAACTCTTGGGTCCACACTATAATCACCCTGATTACAACTAAGTTGTTTTGCAAGATCACAACTCGAACTTGTTGTTTTACACGGGGTCACAATGAACCCAGCTGGTTTTAACGGGTTCACAGCACACAATCCAACGTAAGCTACTCTTAGCTTATCCCGAGGTCAACTACGTCAACTAATTCAATCTCCTGATTGAATTAGGACACAAGCAATTCAGATAAATGTTTACAGCAATTAATAGCTCCTCAAATGAGCAAATATGCAATGTAAATAAATAAGAATAGAAAGCTTGTTTTTGAAGCGATTTGAAGTTGAGCTTTTCTTCTTTTCCTTTCTTCTTCTGAATGAGCTAACAGGATTTGAACTCTGATTCTTAAACAAAGCTCATTGAAGAAAAGTTTGAAATTTAGGGCTCTAGCTCTTCTTCTTCAAATCGGTGGAAATCCTTCGGATTTGATCTTGAAATGCCTTTGGATTTCTCTTCTATCTCTTCTCAATAGATGGCTTTGAGCACAGAGATTTTTCTCTTGAAAACTAGATGATTTCTCTCTTTTTCTTTCCGATTTTCTTCTCTCTATTTTTCTCTATTTTCTCATTCTCTATTTTGAAATGGATGATGCCTTTTATAATCTTCTTTAATCCAAGATTAAGTAAAAAATAGCTGTTGAAATGTACTTGGACTGCTTCCTCACGCAAAGAAATAGATCCGTTGGGGGTTAGGTGAAGAATGTTACCATTGGAATCCGTTCTGACAGATTTAAAATTTGTTCCTGACAGGTTGGAGTCGGCTCTAACTTTTCATGTGTCGGCTCCAAGTCGGGTTTCCAAAAATAGTAATAAAAAGTCCGTCGGGAGTCGGCTCCGAGAAACTGTGGTGTCGGCTCGACGTTCTGGAGTCGGCTCTAATTTCCAAGGGTCGACTTTAACGATGTCCCAAAAATACTCTCTATTCTCAGGTTAAGTCGGCTCTAAAATTTTAGGTGTCGGCTCTGAAACTCTGGGTATCGACTCTGAAACTTCAGGTGTCGGCTCCAAAAACTAGCGCAGAAACCATTTCTCTGTGTCTCAGGTTAGAGTCGGCTCTAGCATTTTAGGTGTCGACTCCGAACCATGCCAAAAATATTGAACTATTCTGATACGCCTAGGGTCACCTCCTAACACAGTGGGTGTCGGCTCTAAGATCTGAACTTTGAAATATTCCATTAAAAAACTAATTCAAACTTAATTTTGTATATCATTTGAATGACTTAACCTTTATAAGTTCCTGAAATACTTGTTAATTTTATTAGTAACACAAAAAATATACTCATAGCTTTTGTTAATCATCAAAATCAATAATTGGGTCAACAGACGAGATCGTTTATTTAAACGGTTGAATCCTAGATTCATAAGAAGTTGTCCATCCGGATGCACAAGGTAAATGCTATCTTCGCCAGTTGCTCGCTATTGGGGGAACGGGATGACCCGACAATAGAAACACCTACAAAATGAATAAATTTGTAAACAAAATGATTTATGAGTCATTTAAGGATGAGTAAGAGGCATTTAATTAATACATCTACAAAATGATTTCCATTTACGAATGCTACTGCAAGATAGAAGAGGAAGAGGCATCAATCTAAGAGATAGAATGTAAGACATTGTTGCAAGGAGAGGTGGTATAGGACAACGTTATAGCAGGACGCTATAAGGTGCCCCATATCCGGCAACATCATCCACCGGTTAGATGGTGGATAATTCTTAAATATGATAATACTTGAGCGATCTCGTCAGACCTCTCTTCGACAACAAATAAAGCGCGATAGTGCTCTAAATGACTTTGCAACTCGTGTAATAAATCCTTCCTAACATGGAGCCAATCCTCCTCTCCAAATCCAAGCAAGTCAGCTATTGCTCTGAATCCGCAGTTGTCATTAGCTTTTACATCCTTGATATGTTGGATGAACGCCTTAACCCATAGGAATTTGATCAATATAGATTGTTGGCTTATATGAATGGGTTCGAGGATGAAAAACCTGCAAACCATATCGAATGATATTACAAACTATTGCATGCTAATAATAAATGACTAATAAAATAGCACAGGCCGTGTACACATCAGCACGCCCCGATACACACTGGCATGATACTCCATGCTTCTTACCTTCTTCCTGATGGTCTCTTTTGCACTAGAGTTAGTAGGGTGCCCATACCAGGTGAGTAACTATCTTGTCTAGAGAGAACCAACTCAAAGGCAGAAGGATCATAGTGAGTAGACATATCAACCTTCAATGAAGTGTGGCCACGTGAATCAGTCATCCTTTTGCAGGTTCTTCAAGAGAAGTACTATCTGGACTTGCAATCTCTCTCAATTTTCTTAACATCTGCAATTTAGAAGCCCCATCTAACTGTTTGAATTTCTTAGCAATTATATTCAACTATGGTTCATAGCTCAGCATCATAATTTGCACATTTGAAGCAGACACCATATCAAGTTTTCTCTAATGATGATCTATGCGGTCGAGGGGAATAGGCCGACCTTCCATTCTGTACTGTACAATCTCATGAGCGCATGATAATATGTGTGCATCGAATAGCACACCCACAAACTGATTCATCAATCCCAACTGAATTGGTTCGGTTCGCTTGGACGAGGATATGATTTAATGCAGTTATAGATATAAAACCTCGCAGTTCTCTGAATTCAGCAGGCTTGAAGTTGTGTTGCACGACTGTCAAACTCTTTTCAAATGAGGCTTTGATGTCACTATGCTGCAACTCAATCAAACTATGAATTTTTGTCCAAGATGGCTCGAAAGTCCCTTGGCTTGATCCAAGCTGTCTTTTAAGCCTTGCATGTGCACTTTCAGCCCTAGTAAAGTAAATATAATTAAATAAAAGTTAGATAACAAATATATAATTAAATTATAAATTTATAAACTTAATTAATTTTTGTGATACCTATTAGTTGTCACATTTCTGTAGTGCCTAGTGCATCTGTCCATGCTACGACAAATCTTTCCTTGAACTTGCTCAGACAAGTATGTGACACATACCGTAAAACAACTGGATAGGTACTAAACTCTCTCTGGAGTGCACTCCAGCGATCGTTATACTCATCTTCTGGTTGATAATACTAGTATATTCCAACTCATTATAAACTTATCCAATTTCTCCTTCGTTTCAAATAATTTTTTGCACTGGGCCAAAACATTCCTACTAATATGCCATCTACATAACAAATGTGTTGCCATAGGAAATACCTTCTGAATTGCATTCAATAGAGCTAAGTCTCGATCTGTACTATCACCTTAGGCAGAACATCATCATCCATGATGCTGTACAATCTCTCTAATGTGGGTTCCGATCATGCAACGGAAGGCTGGATTTCAAAAAAAAATTTAACCTTGAAACCCTAATCAACCGAAACCTTAGACCCAAGACCCCTTGATTATAACAATTAATTAGTTATAAAATGTAATATATATGTAGAGGAACATACCTTAGTACTTGGTGAAGAAAGAAGGAAGCCGGTTATCCAATCTTTTCCACTAGGTGCCCAAGTGTTCGCCCTCCAATGGTGATCCACACGAGATTGGATCAAAGATATGCTCACGAACTTGACTTAAACCTTTTTTTGGCTTCTTGATTTCTTGGCTTGGCTCTTAGGACCCTTTTTACCCTTTTCTTAAGCCTAATAAAACTTGTATAGGCTAAGAAAAGAGTTGTCCAAAATTGACTAAGGCTTGTAGGAAGGGGAGAGGGAGAGAGAAAGACTTTTGTCTTAACAAGGATTACTAAAAATTATCCGATGCTATCCCATATGTGCCACCCCTTTAAATAGTGAATGGGGAGACATCAAATGAAGGGATACAACCAATTCCATGTCCTTCTAAAAAGATATAAATTTTTAAATTTATTTCAATTTGAATCAAGGGACACATCGTTATAATTTTCTGCACCTTTCTCCCTACGCGCGCACACCTGATGGGATGCTTTTGGCATCCCATATTAAATCAGATAGCCTCTGATTTTGTCATGTGTCAAGATAAGGTTCTCCATGTTTATATGGACTCTTAAATCCCCAAAAGATGCCTTCTAGTGCCTTAAATTAGAAGGACTTTTAGATGCCTCTTGAAAATTCTGCACGGGCATAGTTTCCTTTCGAGAGTCCCATGTCTCTTGGACTCTATTAATTCAACCTTATCCAATACAATAACATCTAGATAAGGTTCTCTACATTCGATGGACCTATACATCCCAAAAAAAGATGCGCCTCCTAATACCTTAAATCAGAAGGACTCTTAGGCACCTCTTGAAAATTCTGCATGCGCATAGTTTTCCTTCCGAGAGTCATATATTTCTTGGACTCTATTAATTCAACCTTATCCAATCCAATAAATGGTTGATCAGGTCAGAGGTTATCCCAAATTAATTCTAAAATTAATTTGGATCAATTAATTAAGCCGATTCAAATCAATTTTGACCCAAATTGGAGCGATAGTTAGCCACATGTGCTAGCATACTGATTGGCTAATAAATTAAATTAATTAATCTTATTAAAATGATTCTTTGACCAATTCCCTTATGTGTGACCCATTGGGTTCCTCATCTAGCCAGCAGTAGATCTAGGTTTAAGTCGATTTAGTTCGATTAGAAACTGACTAACCGAATTAGATCAAATCGTGCTAACCCTAGTTGCCAATTTGAACCATCTTTCAAATTGACTCATGAATTAAATAAATTTAATTCATGAAAACCTACAAGACATGATTGACATCTAGCAATGTATCATGCCTACCTAGAAGATGAAGAATTTGATGGAATTACCAAAATACCCTTCAGTGGCAAGTTACTGTGCAATTCAATCCTTCGATCTTTCTTTATCCCGAATAAGTGATGGGTATGAAAAATGTCAAACCCTAATATTTTATTCATTTGAATCTCAAATCAATAATAAAGACTCGACAAATGAAAAATTAGAAACCTATTCTAATTTCATTTTGCTTTGATCAAAGACTTCTTGAGTCATCATATGATGAGATTGCATGAGATTACTATTCCTCTTACTAAGAATGATCGATTCCTTGTTGACCTACTCATAACCTTCATACATAATCTTTATATCCATGAACACCCCGTACATGACTTAGCCATGAATGAGTATGAACTAAAACATAGATTCATGTGCATAAGATTCTATGGTAATCTCAGGTCTAAGGATCACTTGCACAACTCCCACTAAGAGAACTATCTTTTGACAAGTAAGTAAGATCTCCATAAGATGTTCTCAATGTGGGTCAATTCAGTGAACTCATACCCTAATGAGCACCCACATCCTTGTATTAGTGTCTCTACACAAGTGGCTGTGAGACCAACCACCCTCTTTATTGAGCATACATAGAATGTGCCAGTCTTACCGGTATCATTGATCCCCGACTCGATGATCCTTCGACTGGGAACATTTTATTAGAGTTTTTAGGAACTTAGGTCTCATCATTATGAACTTCATCATAACCCTAATTCCATTGCCCTAACCTTATGGGGTTCATCATAATCTTAATAAATATAAGACAGCATATGATGAATAAAAAAAAATGTTTTTTATTGATAAAATATCATACATGAGTTGAAAGAAATTATAAAAATGCCCTTACATGATTGGCTTTTAGGGCACTACTCTTTCAATCTCCCACTTGCACTAAAGCCAATCACCTTTGTATTTAATTCCATACAATCCAAATGATGATCAAACTACTGTTGAGGAAGGGCCTTAGTGAATGGGTCTACTATATTGTTCTTTGTGTCAACTCGTTCTATAACAACATCTTGTCTTTCAATGATCTCTCGAATGAGATGGAAGCGTCTTAGGATGTGCTTGGATTTCTGATGAAACCTTGTTCCTTAGCTTGTGCAACAGCTCCAGTGTTATCACAATAAAGTGGCACCGGTTGTTGAATCACTGGAACAACACCTAACTCCATAATGAACTTCTTCATCCAGACAGCTTCCTTAGCGGCTTCACTAGCAGCAATGTACTCTGCCTCAGTAACTGAGTCAGCTACAGTTTGCTGCTTAGTACTTCTCCAACTGACTGCACCACCATATAGAGTAAAAACATACCCTGATATGGATTTACTATCATCCGGATCTGATTGAAAACTGGAGTCAGTATAGCCTTCCAATTTATAATCTGATCCTCCATATATAAGAAAAATATCCTTAGTTCTTCTTAGGTACTTAAGAATATTTTTCATAGCTTTCCAATGATCTTCCCCTGGATCGGCCTGAAACCTGCTTGCTGTGCCTAAGGCATAAGCAACATCAGGCCTGGTACATAACATGGCATACATTATCGACCCTACAGCTGAAGCATAAGGAATCTTGTTCATTCTTTGTCTCTCTTCAGGTGACTTAGGAGACATCTTCTTAGAGAGATGTATGCCTTGACTCATGGGCAAGTAACCTCTTTTACTTTCCTCCATGTTGAATCTTTTAACATTAAGTCAATGTATCTAGATTGGGATAAGCCAAGCATCCTCTTAGATCTATCTCTATAGATCTTTATACCCAGTATACAGGATGCTTCTCCCAAATCTTTCATGGAAAACTGTTTAGATAGCCAAGTTTTGACTGATTGTAGCATTGGGATATCATTTCCAATGATAAGTATGTCATCGACATATAAAATTAAGAAGACTACGGCACTCCCACTTGTCTTCTTATACACACATGGTTCATCTATATTTTTGATGAAACCAAACTCTTTGATTGTTTCATCAAAGTGAATGTTCCAACTCCTCGATGCTTGCTTTAATCCATAAATGGATTTCTTAAGCTTGCATACTTGGTGCGGTCTCCTACTTGAGACAAACCCTTTTGACTGTGACATATAGACTTCCTCCTCAAGATATCCATTGAGGAAGGCAGTCTTTACATCCATCTGCCAGATTTTATAGTCATAGTATGCTGCTATAGCAAGTAATATCCGAATGGATTTGAGCATAGCTACTGTGAAAAGGTTTCATCATAGTCAATACCATGTTTTTACCTGAAACCTTTTGCCACTAGCCTAGCCTTGTAGGTTTCAACTTGGCCATCTTCTCCAATCTTCTTTTTGAAGACCCATTTGCACCCTATTGGCTTTACTCCCTCAGGTGGGTCAACCAAGGTCCAAACTTGGTTGGTATATATGGAGTCCATTTCAGATTTCATAGCATCAAGCCATCTGTCAGAGTCCTTACTCTCGACAGCTTCTGTATCGGTCACGTGATCATCATCCTGAATGTTAGTGGCTTCGTTGTCATCTCCAATAACAAAACCATATCTGAGAGGTGCACCCCGCACTCTCTCTGACCTACGGAGAGGAGGTGAATGTTGTGGTTGTTCTTGATCTTTAGAATTTTCTGGTTGAGGAATGTCTTGTTGATTGTCAACAGAAGTAGGTTGTAAGTCTTGATCTTCAGTGAGTTCAAGTATCTTCCTACTGCCTTCTTCTTGGATAAATTCCTTTTCCAAAAAAATGGCATGCCTACTGACAAATATCTTTTGCTCAGCAGAATGATAAAAGATGTATCCAATACCTTCTTTGGGATAACCTATAAACCTATATTTATCAGCCCTAGCACTTAACTTATGTTCGAATACATTTTTGACATAAGCAGGGCAACCCCAAATCTTAAAATATTTAAGACTTGGCTTTTTTCCTTTCCATAATTCATATGGAGTGCTAGTCACTGATTTTGATGGCACTCTATTTAAAATATAGGCAGCAGTTTCTAGGGCATAACCCCAGAATGATACTGAAAGATCTGTGAAACACATCATGGACCTCACCATGTCTAATAAGGTACGATTCCTCCTTTCTGCTACACCATTTAATTAAGGTGTATAAGGAGGGGTCCATTCAGAGAGAATGCCTTTATCTTTAAGATGATCAAGAAATTCACTAGACAAGTATTCTCCTCCTCGATCAGATCGAAGGATTTTAATACTATGTCCAGTTTGTTTCTCAACCATACTTTGATACTCCTTAAATTTATCAAAGGCTTCGGACTTGTGTTTCATAAGATACACATGTCCAAACCTGATAAATCGTCAATAAAATTGATGAAATAAGAGTATCCTCCTCTAGCTTGAGTTGTCATAGGTCCACATACATCTGTGTGTATAAACCTAATAACTCAGTTGCCTTTCTCCATGTCAGTGAACGGAGACTTAGTCATTTTTCCATGAGGCAGGATTTACAAGTTCCTAATGATTTAAAATCATAAGGATCAAAGAAGTTATCTTTGTATAACTTGCTTATCCTAAATTCACTTATATGACCTAATTGGCAATGCCAAAGATAAGTGGCATTAACATCTTTTCTCTTTCTTTTCTTGTTATCAACAAGCAAAACTTTATCATTGAGCAAAAGAATTAGAAGACCATTATTAAACAAACCATGTCCAAACAATTTATTAGAATAAAAGATAGAGCAACCATTGCTCTTTACATTTATTTCAAAACCTTGTTCTAATAACAAGGGTACAAAAATAATATTTCTAATAATATTTGGAATATAACAGTTTTTTTAATTCCAATATCTTGCCAGAAGGTAATAACAACAAATAGGTGCCCACAGCTTCAGCATAAATGGCTTCTCCACTCGCGTCATAGAGCTTGAAGTCACCCTTCTTCAAATTTCTAACTCTTTGTAGTCCCTGCAATGACTTGCATATATGAGATCCACATGCAGTATTCAATACCCATGAGTCAGAAACTGAAGAACTCAATGATAAATTAGTTTGTATCATGTACAAACCTTTTGATGCTTCTTCACCAGCATCTTGCTTCAAACTTGCAAGATATATCTTGCAGTTCTTCTTCCAGTGTCCCTGCTTGCCGCAGTAAAACAGGCTCGATCAACAGAAGGCTTCTTTGCCTTTTTCCTCTTTTGCATGCTACTTTTAAGGCTCCTCTTTCTCTTTGAACCTTTCTTCATTGCCTGTTTCTTCTTCCTATCAACTAGAAGAATATGAGCCTTATCACCCTTGAAGTGACTCTCAGTCTTGAGCATATTCAATAGCTCAGGTAATGAAATATTTAGTTTGTTCATGTGATAGTTTATGACAAACTGCGAGGAGTCTGGGAGTGATTGTAGGATCAAGTCTTGATTAAGCTCTCCATCCATTACAAACCCTAATTGGCCTAACCGAGTGATTAAGTCAATCATCTTCAAAACATGAGCTTGAACGGATGAGCCCTCACTCGTACGTGCATGGAACAACTGCTTCGAAATCTCATATCGAGCAGCCCTACTTTGCTCTCCATAAAGCTCTTTAAGATTGAGCAATATGGATTGAGGTTCCCGCTCCTCATGTTGCCTCTGTAATTCATTGCTCATCGAGGCCAACATGATACACTTAACAGTCAAACTATCATTTTGCCACTTTTTATATGTAGCTCATTCCTCCTCTGTAGCATTATCTCCGATCAGATCTGGATTAGGAGAGTCAAGGATGTAGGAAACCTTTTCCTGAGTTAAGACAATTCTCAAGTTCCTCAACCAGTCCACATAATTTGGACCAGTCAACTTGTTGGCATCTAAAATGCCCCGCAGTGATAAAGTAGAAGCCATAAAATTTTAATCTACATTAAAATAAAGAACAATACATAAGCAGACCACTCATAATGATGTCTACAACTAGACAAGGACTTATCAATTTAATTGTATCTTCCGCTATTTTATCACCAATACCATAACCCTCACCTATGGTAAGCGAGAAAACCCTACCATGGTTTCTTTAGTGGGTTTAAGATCCCAATTCGTCATAAATATCTTGTGTTACACAACAAACATTCATGAGTTCAAGGGTAGAAAATTATTTCCAATTGCAACCCATGCAACTCTCAACATAACACCTGCCTCTAAGATACTTATAGCCTTGTGTTACACAACAAACTATAGTGTCTTAGTTTAGTCAAACCCTTCATTTTCATATAGTCATGATTGAATAATATTGCCCTTGTATTACACAACAAAGTAACACCACTAATCATGCAATAAAGCATTAAATGCGCTAGGACAATTCATATCTAACCCTATAGTAGGCCTTGTGTTGCACAACAAACCTACTATAGTTGTTATCATAAATTTATCTTAGTACGAAGGAAGGCATTAGGTAGTGTTCATAATCAATATATCATTTCCAATTTAAGGTCTAAATAAATCAAATTGGCCAGTTAAATGGGAGAGAGGTGGGGGTCCTCCCGTTGCTTCCTTAAACACCAATTTAATTGGCCAGGTGATAAACATATAAATAATTATCACTAAACCTATTAATTAAAAAATCAACGTACCTATTATTATTTAATATTTTAATATTTTATATAATATTTTAAGTAAACCCTTATCAATTTGAAGAGCTCGATTTTAGGAATTTAACGACTTAAACGGCACTCAAATCGGATTTAAGATGAGTCCGGAATTGATTTTACATTGATTTATCCATTTCAGCACACATCTCAAAGCAAAAAACGGCAGCCACTACCGATTTCATCGTCTTCTCACGTGGACTGTCAGCCGATTGTTCTCCTCATCCAATCCAATCTTTCCCTCCACCAATTAAGAAATAAATTGGATAGGAAAGTATCAAATTGGAAGTAGAAACTTCATATGGAAGGAATTTTAATCCCGTCCGTAATTTCTCTGGGATTTCTCCGCGCCGATCGTCTCTGCATCCCAGCAATTAAGGAATATATATTTGAAGCAAAATTGGAAAGGAAACCAGCTGCAATCTTGCCACGGTTCCTCCGAAATCCTTCAGCCTCTGTCCAGGTGCCGAATTGGAAGGAAATTGGGAGTAGAAGGAAAGCTCTCTCCGCACCGCATCCTCTCTGCATCTGATATGGAAACAAGATGCCTGGATTGTGTCTGGGCCGCGTCTGGGCTTCTACAAATAGCAGCAAGGAGGGGAGCTAGGGGAGCCATTGGTGGTTCGTGGAGGCTCCGTTTGAAGGAGGAGACGTCCGTGGATTCGGGGAGCTCTATTCTTCCTCAATCGGGGAGCTTTGTTTGTGCCGTGGCTTGGAGGCTGCAGGAGAAAGAACGAAAGATCGAAGGAGGCCATTGGGAGAGTTCTAGGCGTTGTTCGAGCTCTATTCCGTCCATGGAGAAGATTCTGTTCGGGCTGTGATCTCCTCTTCTTGGAGCATGGAAGTGCTATGTTACCAGGCGGCCATCCGTGGTTCATGGATATTATGTTTGGAGGCATCTGCAGAAAGTCTTCGCCCCTGTTCAACCTGTTTTCAACCCGGTTCGGTCCATCTTTGGTTTAGTGGAAGGAAAATTTATTGCTTTCTTGTTGCCTTCTTAATGTCATAACTTTTTAATTTAATAAAATAAAGTTTCTATTCATGTTTAATTGTTATTAAATTATATTTAAGTGAAAATAATTTAGACTGATCTATGCTTAAAAGGGACGGGCCATGATCTACGGACACGGACCGAGCTCTTATAAGATAGACCATATCTTAATTATTTTGCACTATTAATTATCTATTTAGTTAAATTTATAAATTTATTTCAAGATAATCGCTAAAGTCCCTGTGAAATCGATCTCTTACTCTCACTATTCTATTAGTGAAATTAAGGTGTTTTAATCGTTGCGCTACGACACGCATCAGATTTTGGCGCCGTTGCTGGGGACCTAAGTGTGTTATTTTGAAAAAAAAAAATAATAAAAAAAATTATTAATTAAAAAAATAAAAACTGAAATAAATAAAAAAATTAGATTAATTTTCTCTTAATTTATTCATATTTTTAATTTTTGAATCGTTATTGTCTCTTTATTTTATTTCCTTAATTGTTAGAATTGCATATTTTCTTTTTAACATTAAAAAAAATTATTACTTCCTTCTTGTTACAAATCCACTTTAACCTAATCAAATTTTCCTTTTAATTAACTTACCTTAAAAAACCTGAAAGAAAACCCTAAGACACCTTTCATAAAACATAATTAATTTAAGAAAAAAAATATAAAATAAATAAATAAAATAATTATTTTATTTCTATACTTAGATTGACTTAGGTAAATTTATTTTCTGCAAAACTTAAAATTCTTCCATTGACATCTCATAATTTATTAGAAAATTAGAAACTTAATCACAAAAATCTCTAAAAAAAATAATTAGATTAATTTTGTTTGATAATTTTAAGAGCTAGATATCTTTTGTTGCATAGCATTTCATAATTAACTTTAAGGGCACAAACCCCTAAACAAGATAAGGTGAGGATTTCATCACCCTTCCTTGGCCCACAAACCATATCCTTCATTTTGCATTAACCCAAACCTTTAACTTTAAAATTAATTAGACGTCAGCCCCTAAGGAACTCGAGCTCAATAAGACAAGGCACCCAAAAGAGTTGGACCGGGTCGAGATTGACTGCTTAACTGATGTCTAGAAAAGGAAAGGAAAGTGGTTACTTAATTGGTTCCATTCGCTTACCTAGTAAGCAACGGGGGACCCCCACTAACCTTATCCTCAACTGGCTAGTTGATCAGCTAATTTTTGACTTGGAGGGCTCCAAGGCAGTCTTGGAAGTTAGGAGCTATCTAGATCTAGGGTAAACCTAGAATAGAGAGTCTAATCTTTGTTAACTTGATTGCTAAAAATTATTAAACCCTAATTAAATTATTCTTAGTTCTAGGAATCTTTTAGGGTATTTTCTTTAGAATCTCCCTCTTTTTCTTATATTAAAAAAAACTGAATTATTATTTGCTTTAGAGTCATTGGTAGGGTGTATGCTTGGTTGCCGATCATTGCAACCCAACTTTATACCCTTAGATCGTGAGATAGAAAAAACTATTAGAGCAAATAGACTCAGAATTATGGATCCTAATAACGAAAATAATCAACCATGACAGTTAAAAGAGTATTTCACTCCTTCAAGGTATACCTACTCTCCCTTCATTAAAGTGCCTCCAGTAGAGGCTGTCCAATACGAAATTAAGTCAAGTATAATCCAAATGTTACCATCTTTCTATGGACTTACAAATGAGGATCCCTACAAACACTTAGATGAATTTTTGGAAATTTGCTCAACGGTCAAGATTCAAAATTTCTCCGATGATGCACTTAGGCTTAAGTTATTCCCTTATTCCCTAAAAGATAGAGCCAAGTATTGGTTAAATTCACTAGACACTGTTATAATTTCAACTTGGGATCATCTTCAAAGAGAGTTTCTTAAGAAATATTTTCCTATAGGAAAAACGAATCAGATTAGAAAAGTCATAACAAGTTTTTCCCAGATAGATGGAGAAATGTTTCATAAAACATGGGAGAGATTTAAGAATTGATTAGAAAATGTTCACATCATGCCATACCCAAATGGCAACTAGTTCAGTGCTTTTATGATGGTTTATCAGAAAAGCATCGGCAAATGGTTGATGCTTCATGTGGTGGGACATTTATGTTAAAAAATGAACATGAAGCTTGGCAACTCTTTGAGACATTGAGTGAGAATTCATTACATCGCATGTCAGTTGCTCGTCGAGACCCTCCCATAGGCCCTAAAAGAGGTGAACTATATGAAATAGGTCATTCTACATATATCTATACTAAGGTAGATGAATTATCCCATAAACTTGATCGGATTCTACAAGTTGGAAACATCTTTTCCCCATCTACTCAATTATATGAGGTATGCATAATTTGTTCAAGTCCAACCCATTCTATAGGTGAATGTCCAGCTGCATACCAATTTCCTGAACTTGTTCAAGAGCAAGCCCACCAAGCCCAAACCCGATTAGCTCCTAGAACAGGAAATGATCTATATGCAAATACTTTGGAAACCTTAACCTGTAACCAATTCATCATCGATCAGACCTAATTATCAAGAAACTAATTTTAGAAGCATGCCATATTCACAATATCCAAACATCCCACAACCTCCATCGAATAATCATCCTACTTTCGAAGACAAAGTGTTACAAGCATTGAAAGGGCTAGAAATGAATACTCAAATCCTTCACTCCCACACACATCTATTGCAAAACTAAAAACTTAGGTCAATTAGCCACAGCATTTAGTAGAAGAAAGGAGGGTAAGTTACCTAGTCAGCCTATCGACAACCCGAAAGGACAATTCATGGCTGAGAGTTCTAATAGTCCTGACAAATTCCCATAACATGCTAAATCAGTCATGACTCTCAGAAGTGGAAAAACATTGAACCCACCTGAACCAACCCAGAAATTAGAAGTAGCTAAACCAGAAAAGAGAAAAAAGGAATTCAATGATCAAGCAATCACACCTAAAGCCCCATTCCCTAGTACTTTAGAATCTCCTTTGTCTTCAGATAAGAAGAATATAAAAATGAATGAGATGCTGGAGTTATTTAAGCAAGTACAAATAAACTTACCTCTTCTCGATGCTATCAAGCAAGTTTCAGCTTATGCCAAATTTTTGAAGGATCTGTGCACACAAAAATGGAAAGCAAAGTCACAAATACCAAAAAAGATCCATTTGACTGAGCAAGTCAGCTCAGTTGTTCAGCAAATAACCCCACCTAAATTGAAAGATCCTGGTACCCCGATTATATCATGTGTCATAGGGAACTTCATAATCAAAAAAGCATTATTAGATTTGGGTGCGAGTGTAAACCTTCTCCCAAGTTCAGTGTATGAGTTATTTGGATTTAGAGAATTAAACCCACGACAGTAACACTATAATTGGTAGATAGATCAGTCAAAGAACCTCGTGGAATATTGGAAGATGTATTAGTAAAGGTAGATGAATTCTATTTTCCTGTCGACTTCCTTGTGTTAGATATGGAATCTAGCGGTAGTCCAAACAAATTCCCATCATCCTTGGACGACCTTTTCTAGCTACCGCTAATGCATGTATAAATTGTAGAACATGTGTTATGGATGTATCTTTTGGAAACAAGAAGATGAGATTAAATATTTTTAATACTTCCCAAGGACCACCTGTGTATGATTTAAATGAAGTAAACATGATCGAAGAAGTTGTAGATAAAAAATTTCAAAGTTTGCTTGATTCGGATCCTTTACAAACATGTCTTACACATTTTGAAATAGATGACTTTGATATTGATGAGTACACCAAAGAGATAAACATGTTATTAGAACCACCTAAGTTCGACACCATCCCTTCTTGGACTATAAAATATGAATCACTTCCAACTAAACCAAGTCCTTTAATACCATCCCTGGAAGAACCACCCCAACTAGAATTGAAACCTCTTCCTGTTGATTTAAAATATTCATTCCTTGGACCCAATGACACCCTTCCAGTAATCATTGCATCAACCCTAACCTTTGAGCAGGAAGATATTTTGGTAGATGTACTTAAAGAACATAAAGAGGCAATTGGATGGACAATAGCTGATCTTCAGGGAATTAACCCTTCCATTTGCATGCACCATATTCATAGTGAAATTGAAGCCAAACCACATAGAGATATGCAAAGGAGGCTAAATCTGAACATGAGGGATGTTGTTAAGAAAGAAGTAGTAAAATGGCTTGATGCTGGTATCATTTATCCAATTTTAGATAGTCAATGGATAAGTCCAATCCAAGTAGTACCTAAAAAATTGGGTATTATCATGATTAAAAATGAAAAGGACAAATCAATTCCTACTCGCACATCAACTAGTTGGAGAGTGTGTATAGATTATCGAAAGTTGAATGTCGTGACTAGGAAAGACCACTTTCCTTTGCCTTTTATCGATCAAATTCTAGAACGGCTAGCGGGACAAAGTTTCTTTTGTTTCTTAGATAGATATTCAGGAAGTCCCAGTATTTTCTGCAGATCAAGAAAAGACCACCTTCACTTGTCCCTTTGGAACATTTGCCTTTAGACGCATATCGTTTGGTCTTTGTAATTATGGTTCATGAGGGAATTGTGCTCGGACACATTGTTTCAAAGTGAGGTATTGAGGTTGATAAAGCCAAGGTTGAATTGATCTCAAATCTTTCACCCCCAACCTCAGTTAAACAAGTATGATCTTTCCTTGGTCATGCTGGTTTTTATAGACGCTTCATCAAAGATTTCAGTAAAATTTCTCGACCATTGTGTAATTTGTTGACCAAAGATAGTTCTTTTAATTTTGATGAAGATTGTCTAAAAGCCTATAACATCCTTCGAACTGCTTTGACCACTACACCAATTATCAAGCTGCCAGATTGGACCATACCTTTCGAGATCATGTGTGATGCTTCTGATTATGCTATAGGGGCAGTTCTAGGACAGAAACTCAATCGAGAACCTCATGTAATTTATTATGCTAGCAAAACTCTTTTAGATGCACAAATGAACTATACTACCACTGAAAAAGAATTACTACCAGTTGTGTTTGCCCTAGAAAACTTAGATCATATCTGTTAGGCTCTAAGGTTTTAGTTTATTCTGATCATACAGCATTGAGGCATCTGTTATCAAAAAAGGATACAAAACCCAGACTGATTAGATGGATCCTTCTACTACAAGAATTTGATCTAGAAATCTTAGATAAGAAGGGTTCTGAAAATATGGTAGCAGATCATATCTCTAGGATCTCAGTGGAATACAACAATAAAGAAATAATCAAAGATAGGTTTCCTGATGAGCAGCTGTTCTCAATTTTCCATAGCAGTCTTCCCTGGTTTGCCCACATTGGGAATTATTTGGCAATAGAAAAAGTACATTCCCATTGGACAAAACAAGAAAAAGATAGATTTTCTCACAAATCAAATATTACTTTTGGAAAGACCCTGAATTATTTAAGTACTATTCAGATCAGGTGATTACGCGATGTGTCCCTGAGAGTGAATTTAAAAGTATAATTAACTTATGTCATTCTCTTGCCTGTGGCGGACATTTTAATGGAAGAAAAACTGCATCAAAGGTACTGCAAAGTGAGTTTTATTGGCCAACTCTTTTTAAAGATGCACATGAATTTGGCCGTAATTGTCTCCAATGTCAACAAACATGAAATATTTCTCAAAAAGACACGATGCCCCTAAACCCTATCTTGGTTGTAGAAATTTTTGATGTATGGGGTATTGATTTTATGGGCCCATTTTCTTCATCTTTCGGATTCGAATACATTTTAGTGGCAGTTGATTATGTATCAAAATGGATTGAAGCCATGGCAACTCGAACCAATGACCATAAAGTTGTAATCAAGTTTATTCAGCATAACATCCTTAGTCGTTTTGGATGCCCAAGGGCTATAATTAGTGATGGGAGTACACATTTCACGAATATACACTTTGAAGGATTAATGAACAAATATGGAATTACTCATAAGGTAGCTACACCTTATCATCCCCAAACTAGTGGCCAAGTTGAAATATTAAATAGAGAAATTAAACATATCCTTGAGAAAACGGTGAGACCCGATAGGAAAGATTGGTCAGAACGTTGGATGATGCATTATGGGCTTATCGTACTGCATTTAAAACTCTCATAGGAATGTCTCCTTACAGGCTCGTATTTGGAAAAGCCTGCCATTTACTTGTAGAATTGGAACATCGTGCATTTTGGGCCATCAAGCAATTTAATTATGATATGAAAAAGGCAGGTGTTATTAGAAAACTTCAATTGAATGAGTTAGAAGAGCTACGAAATGATGCATATGAGAGCTCAAAATTTTATAAAGAACGAACCAAAGCACATCATGACAAATTTATTAATAGAAAAACTTTTGAACCAAATCAAAAAGTATGGCTTTACAATTCAAGATTACACCTTTTCCCTGGAAAACTTCGTTCATGATGGAATGGACCTTTTATAGTAACTCAAGTATTTCCCCATGGAGCTGTAGAGCTTAAAGACCCCAAGCAGGAAAATACATTCAAAGTAAATGGCCAACGTTTGAAACCACATATAGAAGAAATTAATGATGGAGAAGTTGTTGAATCAATTGATCTTGTGAACCCAACATTATCATAATAAGTAGCATAGTCTGGCTGAAGACTTTAAACTTAGCGCGCTCTTGGGAGGCAACCCAGTTTAGTAGTTATTTTTAACTTTCTGTTCTTTTAGTATGTTTTTTTTGTATGACCAGAGAAGAGCAACAGAAGCAGATTGAAAGAAGATGGCAACAATGAAACGTCCAACCTTCAAATACTTTACCAGGTAGTATCTTTTCTTGAAATTAATTTTTCTTCCATTAGGGACAATGGAAATTAAGTTGGGGGGGGAGGAAAAAAGAAAGTAAATCCTCGAGTAAAACTATAATCGGATGTGTATACCAAATTCTGTCTCGATTTGAAGTTAATCAAGCAGTCTATTAATGAATTAATGGTTAGATTATTTTGAGATACTAGGAATAAATTATTAAGAAAACCTAATAAAAGGTAGGGTTTAGCCCAGAAAAATTTTTAGAATAATTTCGGACCCTCCTGACCACTTATCTTAATAGTACAATCTACTTAATAAGGGTATGGGTGAAAATATCGTTAAAAAAAATCTCTCTTAAAGTTAATAAATTAGGTTCTTAGCATCTTTCACTAAGTAACCGGGCCTCGTCGCCTAAGAAAGTGATGTGTTCGCATAAAAAGGTGAGAATGTAAAAGAACTTAAGTAGAGTCAACCCTACCTAAAGCCTTTTGACTCGAGTCAGTAAGTCCGAGGGGTATTTTACACCTAATGCCCTAAAACCAATTGGTTTGGGAGCCATTGGCCTAAAGCTCGCTACAAGGGTTAATTAGAAAGCAAGGGGTTAGGATATTGCACTGACTTTACAAATAAATAAATAAATAAGAGAAATAAAGTATAAAAGACATTACACCCAACCCAAATTAAGTTAGAAGACTTAATTAGAGAAGTAGAAAGTTGATGAAGGAAGAATTCTATAAATTCTTATGGACTACACTTTACCACTAAATGGGTAAACTTAATAATCCAATGAAGTACCTCTCTTATGATCTAACCAGAAATTTTTAAGAAGAACTGTAAGAAAACTATCAATTCTTGGACTAGCTTGGTACATATTTCTAAATTCCTTATTTACTCGAGGACGAGTAAGATTCAAGTTGGGGGGAGTGATAAACGTATAAATAATTATCACTAAACCTATTAATTAATAAATCAACATACCTATTATTATTTAATATTTTAATATTTTATATAATATTTTAAGTAAAACTTTATCAATTTGAAGAGCTCGATTTTAGGAATTTAACGAAGTAAACGACACTCAAATCGGACTTAAGATGAGTCCAAAATTGATTTTACATTGATTTATCCGTTTCAGCACACATCTCAAAGCAAAAACGGCAGCCACTACCGATTTCATCGTCTTCTCACGCGGACTGTCAGCCGATTCTTCTCCTCTTCCAATCCAATCTTTCCCTCCACCAATTAAGAAATAAATTGGATAGGAAAGTATCAAATTGGAAGTAGAAACTTCATATGGAAGGTGATATGACTGATCCCAACGCCGTCAGGAAAGGTAACGGCAATCATCGTCATTCCCTCACCTCCGGCACCCCCTCGGGGTCGGGGGTAGGGTCATCATCCCTTAACCCCGGGGCCCCACCGGTCCCGGGGTACATCGTCATTTCCCTCACCCCGGCACCCCCTCGGGGTCGGGGGTAGGGTCATCATCCCTTAACCCCGGGGCCCCACCGGTCCCGGGGTACATCGTCATTTCCCTCACCCCCGGCACCCCCTCGGGGTCGGGGTAGGGTCATCATCCCTTAACCCCGGGGCCCCCATCGGTCCCGGGGTACATCGTCATTTCCCTCACCCCGGCACCCCCTCGGGGTCGGGGGTAGGGTCATCATCCCTTAACCCCGGGGCCCCCACCGGTCCCGGGGTACATCGTCATTTCCCTCACCCCCGGCACCCCCTCGGGGTCGGGGGTAGGGTCATCATCCCTTAACCCCGGGGCCCCCACCGGTCCGGGGTACATCGTCATTTCCCTCGCCCCCGGCACCCCCTCGGGGTCGGGAGTGGGGTCATCACCCCTTAACCCCGGGGCCCCCACCGGTCCCGAGGTGCGTTATCATCCTTCATCCCCGATACCCTTCGGGGTGGGGTCATCTGCGACCAACATGCGACAGTTGCCAAGAAACACGGCAACCTTCAGGTGGCACGGTGCTCGCATATAATTTTCAGTACATGACCATACCTTGCCGCAGCATACTGTTCGGTACTTCCGTGATTGTGCCCTGTTGCGGAGGGCCATGCCTCATAACGAGGTTTGGCGCGTTGCATGCCCCTGTGTATGACCATATTTGCTACGACGTACGGCACGCTACAACTTGCATCTATACTCCATCCCATCAGCCGGTGGCGCGCACTGCATACCTTCGCGACCGCCGGACACGTGTGATATCACATCGACAGGAGGTACGCGGGACGTCTCCGGCACGTGGAGCCGCAGTACGAAAGTAATCTCCCCTAGACGAAAGGTGGGCGTTAGGACAAATATAAGAGGAAGGGAATGCGCGGTAAGTGGATCCGAACTCTGGTTTTTCTGAGCTTTCTTCCTCCCAGCAAAAACCCTAACCGCCTCAGCTCCTCTTCGCTGGAGCGGTTCTTTGTCTGAACCCAAGCCACTAACTTGATCGTCGGAGGGTCCCCACCGAAGCTTCCGGTCCCCGGGGACTTTTCTTGCAGGATTTCCAGGAGCGAGACGTCTGTTTTCCCCGACGTTCGTGGAAAGTGACTTGGCGTCATCAGATTGGCGCGCCAGGAAGGGGGGTGCAAGAAAGACATCGAACCAGCTGCCTTCTTCTTCAAGACTCTGAAGCTATGGTGACTACTCGGACGAAGGGAGTTTCAGCCGGTCGCGCTGGGGGCAGCGCTGCGGGGCTGGTCCACCCGCGGAGGCCCCCCGGCTCTCCCATCCATCTATCCAGAACCTCGAATCTCCAGGGGGCAGGGCCTTCTGCTCCGCGGAATGACGCTCCTGCGTCTGCTCCACAGCCACTTCAAGAAGATCGATTCGCTGCCCTGGCCACCCAGGTCCAGTCGCTAGCGGCGGTGATCAAAGACATGCAGCAGCAGCAGCAAGCGGCCTTGCGGCAACCGGAGCCGAACCCGTCCGTCCCTGGAGTGGTGCAGCCTAGCCAGCACTCCTCCCGCCGGAGATCGCCGGTCCCTGCAGAGCATCCTGCCGATCCCCGGCCAAGCCACATCCTCGAGAGGCGTCCAAAAGGCCCCGGTCTCCTTCTCGGCACGCCAGCGTCTCCCTAAACGGCGGCACGGAAAGGAGGCAGAGCGCCAGCACCGGCATCGCCACCCCCGCTCTTCTTCTGAATCTTCGGGGGAGGGCTCCTTTGATGGCCGGATGCCCCGTCGAGCTGAGCGTCGATTCGAGGAGTACAACCAAAGCTGGAGGAGCTCAGCCGTCGAATCACTCACCTGCCAGAGACTGATTATGATAGTCGGCCTCCTCTGTCTCGCCGCATCATGGAAGAGCCTATCTCTACCAGGTTCCGCCTTCCTCAACTGGACCCATACGACGGGACTACGGACCCTCTGGATCATTTGGAGAGCTACAAAGTACTTATGCAAGTTCAAGGAGCCGCCGACTCGCTCATGTGTGTTGCTTTCCCGGCTACCCTGAAAAAAGCTGCTCGGGCATGGTATTCTCGCCTGCCACCACGAA
>UESW01003334.1:0-21607 GCA_900491605.1 Calamus simplicifolius | reverse complement strand
TGCAGGATTTCCCGGAGCGAGGCATCCGTCTTCCCCGACGTTCGAGGTGGTGACTTGGCGTCATCAGATTGGCGCGCCAGGAAGGGGGAGTGTAAGAGACTTCGAACCAGCAGCTTTCTTCTTCGAGACCTTAAAGCCATGGTGACAACTCGAATGAAGGGAGCTTCAGCCGGTCGCGCTGGGAGGCAGCGCTGCGGGGCTGGTCCACCCGCGGAGGCCCCCCCAGCTCTCGTATCTTGTTTCCCAGAGCCTCCGAACCTCCAGGAGGCAGGGCCTTCTGCTCCGCAGAATGGCGCCCCTGCATCTGCTCCACAGCCACTTCAAGAAGATCGATTCGCTGCCCTGGCCACCCAGGTCCAGTCGCTGGCAGCGGCGGTCAAAAGCATGCAGCAGCAGCACAAGTAGCCTTGCGACAGCCGGAGCCGAGCCCATCTGTCCCAGGGGCGGTGCAGCCCAGTCAGCACTCCTCCCGCCGGAGGTCGCCCGTTCCTGCAGATCATCACCGCCGATCTCCAGCCAAGCCGCATCGCCGCGAGGCGTCCAAAAGGCCCCGGTCTCCTTCTCGCCACGCCAGCATCTCCTAAGCGACGGCACGGAAAGGAGGCGGAGCGCGCGCCGACATCGTCGCCTCCGCTCTTCTTCTGAGTCTTCAGGGGAGGGCTCCGTTGATGGCCGGATGCCCCGCCGAGCTGAGCGGCGACTCGAGGAGTGTAATCAGAAGTTGGAAGAACTTAGCCGTCGAATCACCCACCTGCCGGAGACTGATCTACGACAGTCGGCCTCCCCTGTCCCGCCGATCATGGAGGAGCCGACTCTCCTACCCGGTTCCTGCCTTCCTCAGCTGGACCCTTATGACGGACGGACCCCCTGGACCATTGATGAAGACAAGCTACCAAGGTGCTCATGCAGTTCAGGGGCCACAGACTCGCCTTATGTGTGTGGCCTTCCCTGCTACCTCTGAAAAAAGCTGCCCGGCCTGGTACTCTCGCCTGCCCCACGGAGCATCGACTCCTTTCGCCAGTTGGAGAGGGCTTTCCTGGCCCACTTTGACGCCTGCCGGAAGATCCCGAGGGTGCGGACAGTCTATTTGCTGTCCAGCAGAAGAATGGCGAGTCCCTGCGAGACTACGTCGCCCGGTTTAAGGAGGCCGCCCTGGAGGTATATAACTTGGAGGACTCAGTGGCTACCTTGGCTCTTGAAGCGAGGGCTCCGCCCTTCCGTTTCGCGTATTCTCTTGACAAGAAGCCGCCGGGTTCCTACTCCGAACTCCTGATCCGCGCCCAGAAGTACATCCGGGCAGATGAAGCTGACTTTTCTCGGCTGAGGCCGGCGGGGGTATATCCCGGAAGCCAGCCCAGCCAGAACCTGCGGAAGCCCGCCCCAGGAGGCCCGAGCTCCTCGCCGACCAGATCAACCGCCCTCGACCTCCTGCACCAAGAGAAGGGCCGTACACTCCGTTGCTTGCTCCCATATCCCAGATCCTGCTCAGATCGAAGGGGAGCCTTACCTGCAACGTCCTCCTCCCATCAACCCGAAGATCCCCGGAACAAGAACCTCTACTGCCGTACCACCGGGACCATGGCCACAACATCGACGACTGCCGGCAGCTGAAGAAAGCCATCGAAGACCTCATTCAACAGGGCCACCTGAGGAAGTTCGTCCAAAGGAACAAACCCAGGAGCTCCGGCCCATCAGCGCCTGCACCGCCGATGATTGATAACGCCCCGACGGAGAAGACGGTAGTGATGATCTCCTGGGGGGCAGGGGGCCCCCGAAGACCGAGGGGGGAGGGAGGAGCGGAAGCTGTAATTCCTTTTTTCGAAGAGGCCTAGAGGGGGTTGTAAACAAAGATGATGATAGCGTCGTCGTCGTATCCTGGGAAGGACCCTACCGGATCACCGAGACGCTGCACCACGGAGCTTATAAAATTGAAGGACTTGATGGGACGCCACTTCCTAGGACGTGGAATGCGGATAACCTCCGCCGGTATTATCAGTAATGTATCCATTTTTTCATGTTAAGCATAGTCTCCGTGTTTGTTTGGGTATTCATCCCTTATTCAATGCTAACAAGATTCAATTCTAGTTATCTGAATCAAAGCCCGGCACTTCGTCGGCACTCAAAGCCCTGCACCAGCCAGGCATAAGCCCAGTGTACCACTGGCAGAGCGGTGTACCACCGGCTCTCAACAACAAAAGCCCGGCACTTCGTCGGCACTCAAAGCCCTGCACCAGCCAGGCATAAGCCCAGTGTACCACTGGCAGAGCGGTGTACCACCGGCTCTCAACAACAAAAGCCCGGCACTTCGTCGGCACTCAAAGCCCTGCACCAGCCAGGCACAAGCCCAGTGTACCACTGGCAGAGCGGTGTACCACCGGCTCTCAACAACAAAGCCCGGCACTTCGTCGGCACTCAAAGCCCTGCACCAGCCAGGCATAAGCCCAGTGTACCACTGGCAGAGCGGTGTACCACCGGCTCTCAACAACAAAAGCCCGGCACTCGTCGGCACTCAAAGCCCTGCACCAGCCAGGCATAAGCCCAGTGTACCACTGGCAGAGCGGTGTACCACCGGCTCTCAACAACAAAAGCCCGGCACTTCGTCGGCACTCAAAGCCCTGCACCAGCCAGGCATAAGCCCAGTGTACCACTGGCAGAGCGGTGTACCACCGGCTCTCAACAACAAAAGCCCGGCACTTCGTCGGCACTCAAAGCCCTGCACCAGCCAGGCATAAGCCCAGTGTACCACTGGCAGAGCGGTGTACCACCGGCTCTCAACAACAAAAGCCCGGCACTTCGTCGGCACTCAAAGCCCTGCACCAGCCAGGCATAAGCCCAGTGTACCACTGGCAGAGCGGTGTACCACCGGCTCTCAACAACAAAAGCCCGGCACCTCGTCGGCACTCAAAGCCCTGCACCAGCCAGGCATAAGCCCAGTGTACCACTGGCAGAGCGGTGTACCACCGGCTCTCAACAACAAAAGCCCGGCACTTCGTCGGCACTCAAAGCCCTGCACCAGCCAGGCATAAGCCCAGTGTACCACTGGCAGAGCGGTGTACCACCGGCTCTCAACAACAAAAGCCCGGCACTTCGTCGGCACTCAAAGCCCTGCACCAGCCAGGCATAAGCCCAGTGTACCACTGGCAGAGCGGTGTACCACCGGCTCTCAACAACAAAAGCCCGGCACTTCGTCGGCACTCAAAGCCCTGCACCAGCCAGGCATAAGCCCAGTGTACCACTGGCAGAGCGGTGTACCACCGGCTCTCAACAACAAAAGCCCGGCACTTCGTCGGCACTCAAAGCCCTGCACCAGCCAGGCATAAGCCCAGTGTACCACTGGCAGAGCGGTGTACCACCGGCTCTCAACAACAAAAGCCCGGCACTCGTCGGCACTCAAAGCCCTGCACCAGCCAGGCATAAGCCCAGTGTACCACTGGCAGAGCGGTGTACCACCGGCTCTCAACAACAAAAGCCCGGCACTTCGTCGGCACTCAAAGCCCTGCACCAGCCAGGCATAAGCCCAGTGTACCACTGGCAGAGCGGTGTACCACCGGCTCTCAACAACAAAAGCCCGGCACTTCGTCGGCACTCAAAGCCCTGCACCAGCCAGGCATAAGCCCAGTGTACCACTGGCAGAGCGGTGTACCACCGGCTCTCAACAACAAAAGCCCGGCACTTCGTCGGCACTCAAAGCCCTGCACCAGCCAGGCATAGCCCAGTGTACCACTGGCAGAGCGGTGTACCACCGGCTCTCAACAACAAAAGCCCGGCACTTCGTCGGCACTCAAAGCCCTGCACCAGCCAGGCATAAGCCCAGTGTACCACTGGCAGAGCGGTGTACCCGGCTCTCAACAACAAAAGCCCGGCACTTCGTCGGCACTAAAGCCGCGCTAATCAAGCATAAAACCCGGCTAACCGCCGGCGGATTGGCGCACCAAGGGTTCTTCGCAGTCAGGACCCGACGCTCTACCGGTCAGACCAAAGCCAAGTCCCGCGGGCATCAAGCCGCGCGCCAGACCAACGCCAGGTTCGATGCTTGATCAAGCGTCACGCCTATGGCTCCAAGGGCGCCTACCGGCCTAGTCTCCGATCAGCGGTGCCCCCGCTCCCAAGATTCAACCCCACCTAACTTTAACTAGCGGGTTCATGTAATTAAGGCGGAACGGCGTGGGTAGGAAGGTGTTCCCTAGAATCGTCGGGACGAACGGACTCGTGTGGCCACATGTCAATCAAAAGTCAATAACAGTGCAAAAATCGTCGAGAAAGATGCTTTCATTAATAGAAGGGATTACAAAACCCCGACATAGTCGGGCTTACAGAAGCAAAGAAAGGCAGCAAAGTAACGGGTGCGAACTCAAGGCTCCGCCGGTGCGGGTTCGTCATCGGAAGGGGCCGGGTCCGACGATGGCTCTGGCTCAACCTCCAGGGCGGGGGAAATCTAGGTCCTTGGCCACTTTCTCCTTGGCATACTGGAATCCGTCGAGGAACGCGGCGGCTGAAGCTTCGGCTAGGTCGTCTGTGTAACGCTCAGACGACCTGTATTCTTCGACAAGCCTGGCAGCTCGAGTTTTTTCTGCGGCTAAGGCTTCCGCCGCGTCCCTCTCGGTTTCTCTGGCGCGACCTATCTCTCCTTATACCGGCCAGCCTCTTCTTTTGCCACTTCGGCCTCTTCTCTCGCCGCTCTAGCCTCCTCCGACGCCGCTCCCGCCCGTTCCTGCCTCCCGAAGAGCCTCGGTTAGCTCCGAGATATGAATGTTCCTCGCCATAACCGCGCTCTCGGACTCCATCATCTGGGAGATCGCTGCGCGCGCGCGGTTGGCCTCGATCTCCGCTTTGCCCTCGGCGGCTCTTACCTCGCTGGCGCAGGACTCTTTGATCTCCTCCAGTGCCTTCTCTGCTGCTTCTGCGCGGTCCTGCATCTCCCGGAGAAGGTTCTTCTCCCCGCGGATCACCTCCCTAGCGGCCTTTAGGGAATGCACAATCTGCGCGCACAAGCCTCAAGTCAGCAAAGTATGTGTACATGAACAATAAGGGATAAAGGGCAAGAAGGTCGCCTACCCTGAACGCAGCGGCATAGGATTCCCTGAAGAACTCGCCTGTCTTCTGACGACCGAGGCCTTCGGTGATCCTAGGATCCAGAACCGAGCCCAGGACCCGCTCGGCCCAATAGCCATCACCCAGGAAGTCCAGGGGCGACCTGGGTGCGTCCCCACTTCCCTCTGCCGCCTCTGACCTCCCCGGCCCTGTGGGCGGGTCGCCCCTAACCGGCCCCTCGGGGGCTGGACTGGTGGGACCGGATGGCCCCTCACCCCAGTCCCGGCTGGCACCAAATGAAGTCGCTCCCTCGGGAGCCGGGAGCCCTCCGGTCGGCACGGGCTCCCCCGCCACCGACTCTGCAGCGGTACCTCCCGCTGCGGCTCCAGCCTCCGGTGGAGTGTCGGCCGTGAGGTCGACCTCCGCGGGGACAGGGATGTGTTGCGGAATCCCGGGAGGGGAGGTCCTCGCTGGGGAGGAGGCCCTCGCGGAGGAGGAGGAGGCCCGGATCACCAAGCGCTTCGGGGCCGGGGCTTGCTGCCCCCCGGATGATCCTTCCCGACCCCTTTTCTTGATGACCTTTAACAATTTCGCCCTCGGAACTTCATTGCTGCACAATGCAAGTCAAGTTTTCAGCAAAAAAAAAAAAAAAAAAAAAAGAAGAAGAAAGAAGAGCGGGATTTTTAGCTAAGTGCGAAGAGGACTTACCCCGATGGGAGACTAGGCCCGCCAACTCGAAGTTCTCCTCCCCTAGCAGTAGGGTGTACCGGGGAATCTCGGCAGTCAGCAAGGCCCCCATCGCTTCCCGGTCCCCAGGCTGGACGGTCGCGACATTCCCTCGGAGGTCGGGGTTCCCCCACCGGGGCCGGACTTGATCGATATTAGCAAAAAAGAAACGGGGTTTCCACCCCTTAATCGATGAAGGCAAAAGGAGCTTGATGACCCTATTGGGTCGGGGCTGAAACACCCACCATCCCTTCTGGGCCCGAAGAGAATAAAAATTACGGAACAAACTGACCCTAGGGGTAATACCTAGGCGATGACAAAGGATAACAAAGGCGCTAATTACCCGACAAGAGTTCGGGACTAGCTGGGAGGGGGTTAAAGAATAGAAGTCAAGGAGCGTGATAAAAAAAGGGTGGAAAGGAGGACGGAGGCCTACCTGTAGGCAGACCTCGTAAAAGGCTACGCGACCGGGTCGGGAGGAGATAACCCGGTCGTCGGGGGTCGGAAGAAATATTTGATCTCCTGAGGGATCCGATAACGGGCCCGGATCCTTTCCAGATCCGACCGTGTCATCGAGGAGGCTACCCCCCCTGGGGATTCCTCCACCCTCGAGGAGGTCCCGACCCCCGGCCGACGACCCCTCAACGAGGCTCCACCGGCAGCTCCACCGGCGGCTCCGCCGGCGGCCTGCCGCCGGGCCAAAGGAATGTGGTCCTCTGAATCAGAGGACCATTCGACTGGAGGAGAAGGAGAAGGGGTTTGGGGCCCACAGAGGGAGGACGGTCCTCAGAACCGTCCTCCGATGTCCAAGAGGGTAGACTCATGAAAAAAGAAGAATCAAGATGAAAGAAGCTGACCTGGAGAAACAAGGAAAGCTGGACGCGAGCTTGCAGGTTGCAGGAGCACTAGGAGAACAGGCAGAGAGGAAGACGATGATGGGGTGGTATGGTGCCAGTTCCTTCCCCCTCGCCTGGCTTTGTGGGGTTTTCAAAACATCCCGCCATGTCCCGTCGGCCACGCGGCCCTTCACCATACGCTGGCTCGCCTCGAGGAATGCCCCAGCGCGCGGCGCGATACGCCCCCGACCGATGGTGGGGCCCCCGTTGATATCGCCGTAATGGGAAGAAATCATTACGCACCTTTCCGCGCGGACTTCGAAGAGTTGATCCTCACTTTCGAGGGCGATCGTGGCTGGCGTGATACGGAAGGCCGTCTCTTTGCATCCCCGTACCGTCCGCATAAGGAACAAGGCTAGGGATCAGCCACGTGGAGAACGCCCCTTGGGCCTCAGCGGTGGGACCCGCTTCCCCAGGGGCGAGGGGGCATCTGATATGACTGATCCCAACGTCATCAGGCAGGGTAACGCAGTCAGTCAGTCATTTCCCCACCTCCGGCACCCCCTCGGGGTCGGGGTGGGGTCATCATTTCTTAACCCCGGGGCCCCTACCGGCCTCGGGGTGAACGGTCATTTCCCCACCTCCGGCACCCCCTCGGGGTCGGGGTGGGGTCATCATTTCTTAACCCCGGGGCCCCTACCGGCCTCGGGGTGAACGGTCATTTCCCCACCTCCGGCACCCCCTCGGGGTCGGGGTGGGGTCATCATTTCTTAACCCCGGGGCCCCTACCGGCCTCGGGGGGGTCATTTCCCCACCTCCGGCACCCCCTCGGGGTCGGGGTGGGGTCATCATTTCTTAACCCCGGGGCCCCTACCAGCCTCGGGGTGAACGGTCATTTCCCCACCTCCGGCACCCCTCGGGGTCGGGGTGGGGTCATCATTTCTTAACCCCGGGGCCCCTACCGGCCTCGGGGTGTCATTTCCCCACCTCCGGCACCCCCTCGGGGTCGGGGTGGGGTCATCATTTCTTAACCCCGGGGCCCCTACCAGCCTCGGGGTGAACGGTCATTTCCCCACCTCCGGCACCCCCTCGGGGTCGGGGTGGGGTCATCATTTCTTAACCCCGGGGCCCCTACCAGCCTCGGGGTGAACGGTCATTTCCCCACCTCCGGCACCCCCTCGGGGTCGGGGTGGGGTCATCATTGGGGCCCCTACTGGCCTCAGGGTGCATGGTCGACACGCTATTCAACCGCCGAAGAAAACAGCAACTGTCAGCATGCACGGTGCTCACGCATGATCTTCGGCACATGGCTGTGCCTTGCCGTAGTACCATTTAGTACTCCTGTAAAGTGTGCCCCGGTACGGAGGGTCATGCCTCATAACGATGTTTGGCGCGTTGCACGCCTCTGTGCGCCACCATGCCTTACTAGGATGTACGACTCGCCGCCTCTAGCAATAGGAGCCCAGTCACATCCATCGGTGACAGTACAAGAAAGGTCTTCCGAAGCTGCACGTCACGGTATTCAGACAGGTATAAAAGAGACATATTCAGGCTGTAAGGGGGATCCGAACTCTGACTCTCTGAGCTTTCTCCTTGAGCAAAAACCCTAACTGCCCCAGCTTCTCTTCGCGGGGGGTGGTTCCTTGTCTGAACCCAAGCCACTAACTTGATCGTCGGAGGGTCCCCACCGGTGCTACCGGTCCCCGGGGACTTTTCTTGCAGGATTTCCCGGAGCGAGGCATCCGTCTTCCCCGACGTTCGATGGTGGTGACTTGGCGTCATCAGTTGCCATCGAGAGAAAGATCAAGACAGAACAAGAACCGTGATCAAAGATCACAAAACTCAAAAAATATGATACCAAAGGAAATGTAAAGAATAAAATCACATATCGGTGCAGAGATCACAAACAAAGACCATGCCAAAAGCATCCATAGAGCCGCAGATCGATCAACCTACAAAGAAAAACCAAGCCAAACATACGACAGCCCTATTCACAAGAAAGAAAGGAAAACCAAAAAAAAAAATAGCTAAACTATTTTTCATAAAATCGAACGCTAAAAAACGTTGAACGCCACCGCTCGGGCAAAGGACAAATTGGGGTTTCGAGGTTAGTATTTATTGATTAAGGGACTGTTTGGATGGAAGGAAATCAAGAGGAAGAAAAGGAAAAGAAGAGAAGGAAAAAAATCATAAGTTTTTTGTTTGGAAGGAGGGTGAAAGAAAAAGTAGAAAGAAAATTGTTAATCCCTAAATTGGAGGTAAACTAAAGGAGGAAAAAAAGTTTTATGGAAGACCAAAATATCTTTTTTTTTTATTTTTTATTCTTTCATTCCTAATGAGGTATAATTGTTACCTAATTCTTTTCCTTTTTTCTCCTCCCTCTATCCTAAGAAGATAATGATATTATCCTTCCTTTTCCCTCCATCCTTTTCAATCAAGAGAAAGAGAACAATCCTACCTTTTCCTTCCTTTCCTTTCATTCCTTTACTTCTTTTTACTCTTTCCTTCCATTCCCTCTAAAGATCCAAATATAGCCTAAAGCGGTACTAGTTTGACGCACTTGGATAATGCGAGCCTGTTAGAGAATTAGATATATGACCGACGACATCATTAAATGCTTCAGTTGTCTACCCCATGGCTCGTGCGACTACATAGGTGTCAAAAGAAGAAAAAGACTACAATGTTTTGAAAATTAGATTGGACAACAAACTGGCTTAACATTTGGATCGTCGGTCAATTGGATGAAATATAATAATTAATTTTTAATTGATAATATAAAATAATAAATAATATAATTTAAATAAAAAATTAAAAAAATCTAAAACTGCCCAAGTTTATGATGATAAAGTTTTGAGCTCACTAAGGTTGACATATTTATATAACATATGTGGCCTAGTAAAAAATTGTTAGAATTATTTTTATATTTAAGGCTACAATATAATTATTAAATATGTATGATCATCATTAAACAAGTCAAAATTAATATGATCTAATTTGGAGTAAAGTTTATGACTTAAGGGCAAGAATGTCATGATATTATTGTATGAATACCAAAATTAAAATTTCTAATTTGATGAGAGACCAAATTAGAAATAGCCAATTAGTAATCGTCTTGCCGGCAGTTGTATAAAAAGGAGTTATGGTGGTCTCATATTTGTAGGAACAATTTTTCTTCGCTTGTATCCCCATCAAGAAGCAATAAGGAACTAAGGATAAATTAAAAATTTGAAAGGTCATGATTATTCAAAAAATCGATTCAATGAATCCTAGTATGCTTGTGCTATTTTTCTATTTGTTTGATTTAAATTTTTTTGAATTGAATTTGGCATAATTTTGAAATTTTTTTCAACAAGTTTTCTATTCTTCTTTCCTTTTGCTCCCATTTGCTTGTTTTTCGGGCTTAACGATCCGATTGACTTCTGTTTCTCCTCTCCCATCGACCGGATATGGCCAGCCGTGCCTTTTCTGGATTCCATCTGACCTGCTGCTCCTTGGAATGGTCTATTTTTTTGACCTCGCCATGCCGCGTCTTGTGCTCCACGGCACTAGCCTCTTCCCCCTCTATGCCTCACACAGCATGGACCGCTTCAAAGTTCTCTAGTCCATCCCTTCGGTAGCGTTGGGTCTTTTGTCCTTCCCAGCTTTCCCCATCGGATCGAGATGCAGAGATTCCAAATCCCAGACACGGATGTAGGTTATATTCCTGAGTTGATTGGAGTTTAGATTGAATTGGAATTCTTTTTTTTTTTCCTTATCTAGATTGAAATTTTGGCTACTGAGATCGATGGATTTGGGTTCCATTTTCGTTAAATAGTTCGTTGCTATTCAAATTATCAAGTTTTTCTTAATCTTTTCTATTTTAGTTCATGTAAAGATCAGCTATCAAGGTTGAATTTTCTTGCTTAAATAAAAATGGTGCTGGTCGATCAATTGGTGGCTTTCACTTAGACCAAGAAAATTTTCTAGTTGTTCCCCTTTTAGTTTTTGAGCTCGATGAAACAAAGCTATGAGAGAGAAAAAGGGAGATGGAGGAAAGCTATTGGCAGAGGAATTTGATGCAGTCCTTTTTTGGTTGGACTTTTTTTTTACGACCACCAGGCTCTCCTGCCGCTCGTTTAGAGATGCGGTGCTCTGCTTCTTGGCACTTGGAAGATGGAAAATTCTTTATCCTTGTGCATGGTATAGAAACACATGCATTACGCATGATGATTGATTTATATGCTATGATTATATATGCAATATAAAAAAATAAAAATATTTTTGATGCACCTGATACACAACGACTTTTTTCTTGCAAAATATCAGCGGTACAAGACCATTGCATGGCCCATGGGCCTGGACCACGTTTTGGTTTGGATCATGGCTAAATGTTAGGCTGACATTTATAATGGGTCAAGGCATAATTAGGCCTTGCTTTCCTTTGAGACATATGGTTTAACTTGATTATTATTGAATTGTCTTTGATGACTTACACACACACACACACACACACACACACACACATATATATATATATATGCCAACATTTTACTATCACTAACTACAAACGTTTTTGCTTTTACTAAAGGGGCATGCATGTTGGCTGCCATTGCACCCTTGACTAAGCCTACCTGTTGATCCAATTAACTTATTTAATTAAAATTTAAGTTAAAATATATAACACATTTCTTTCCAACTCAATATGAAACTAATGTTAAAATATCACAATCTCCCCTTCTTAAATCGTATGTTGCAAGTTAACTAAAATCTACCTTCGGATAGTGCTTTCCTTATTTTCACTAACTTGCATATACTGATACAATTTGTAACGCATCAAGTCCTACTGCATGGCTTAAAAACTTGAGCGAAAATTAATGGATAGCAAGTAATCTTGAGTTATAAGTACATAACATATTTCTTTCTATCCGATGTGAGAATAAAATTAAGGGAACACAAATCTAAATCAATCAATAAAGTTTATCATAATGTTTTATGAACAAATTAAAGGCAAGACGTAGCTATCACAATAGGAAATCTTCGTTTAGTGTGTTGGTCCAAACAGCCATACATATACTACGTACACAAACATACATACATACATACATACACAAACATATATACCAACATATACATATATACATACATACATACATATTTAGTATACATGCACAAGCATACATACATACATATACATATATATACATGCACATACATACATATACATGCATGCATATATACATATTATAAATTAATACATATCTAACACCTTATTAGATGTATCCAACCAAAGCAATAACAGTCGTCGAAAGAAAATATAGCTTATGGCTAGTAAGACCGATAACCAAAATGGAATAACAAAAGCAGAAAAATGATGAAAACATAACAACAACCATAAAGACAACGACGAAATCATCAAAAACACCACCATGCACCATTTTTCTTTTTTATTTTCATTATCTGAAAACCAAAATTTATTTGTCGTTCAACAAAATTGTGTAAATCTACGGTCAACATAAATTTACTCTTCGACGAACTACACCCAAGCTTTCAAAGCCTTTAAGATTCAATTATTTCATTAAAAACATCCTCACTTCCCAACATTTTAAGATCAATTTACGTAAACACTTTAGCCCACGATCCAAAGAACCACATATAGCATCGAGAACCATAAACACCACAGTCCTCCCACTTATAGTGGTGCAACTTCGGCCGGGTTCAACCCATAGCCGACTTGTCGAACTCGATTTGCAGCAGTACTTGAACTCATTTTTGCCCAAGCCGAACCCAAAGAATTCGGGTTTAACCTGAACCAATTTGCAATTGACCTAGTCTCGGGTTGTGGTCAACCCAAAGTCAAGGTAATCCGAACCCAATTTGCAAGGCCGCAATACATGACACGTCTCGCAAGTCTTCCGATTCCCGAATGGACGCCGCCGCTCAAGCCTAGTTCAACCTCAATGATGTTGTAGGGGCGGACGGTGGAGGCAAGAGCGAGGCAATCAGGGGGCTGGGAGCCAAGGCTCGAATGATCGGGAGATCTCTCTCTTTTCTTCCTTCGGAAGCAAATCGATAGAGATAAGAGAAAGAAGGGAAGAATCTTTGTTGGGAGAGAAAGAGGACGGATATTAAGGGTGAGGTGGGTGAGGATTAGAGTTTCCTAGGGCGGGAGTTGGGGGGAGGTGCGGTTTCTCTTCGCCTTGGCTCTTGATTGTTGGTTGCAGGGTTTGGGGTCTTTAAAGCTGGGTGGTTGAGATGAATGGCGAAGGGTAGGGAGGATCGGCTATCGAGCGGCGGCACGATGTACGAGATGAATAGCAACGGACCTTGGGAGTTGGAGTCGGGAGTATGTACAAATCTTCCACTCTCTTCAAGCACATCAAAGCTCCAGTTCATCGTAAGTTCTCGATTCTTTGTGTATCCCTAGTTTCGAGGCAAAAATCTACATTTGAAGAAGTTTTTGATTGTTTACTTGATTGGATTTTTAGGGATTTGATTTGTGGCATAGATCTTGGAGTAGATCCGAAGGGTTTCGGATAAAGAAGCTATTTGATTTTCTTCAAGAAAAATCATATGTTGCGGTAATTAAGTTTTATTTTAGGGGATGTTGTGGTTTCTTTGATTGGTTTGGATCGGCATGGATTTCGATCTCGTTGGTAGCCCTGAGTATAATCTAGTTTCTTTTTATACATTTTTAATGTTGGTATATGAGCAGATAGAGGAAAGAGAATAGTTTTATCTTTAAACGTTGGTTGGTGATACAAGGAATTTTGATTCTAGATATTTGTAAGGGATTAAGAAACAGAAGAAGAAGAAATCTTCTTCCTTCTATTGGTCAACAAGAACATCATGATTTGATCATCTATATTTCTAATTGAACAGAGTTGTAAGGGCCAATAGTTTACATTTTGTTATACTAGTTAAATCAAATCATCATGCTATTGATACAGGTCCATCTTGTTTGGATCACCAATGCTATCTAAATTAGACATATTAGAAATTTATATAAAATATGGATGCCAATGATGTTTCTCTTGCTTCACTAATGGTAAGTGTGGTCTTTGGTGAGGAGATTTGATTAGCCCCAGAAGTACAAGCCCTTTATAAGCCGAAAGGTTAGAGTTTCTTGATGACAATGAACACATTCTTAGCATCAAGATTGTCGAAGGGGATCATAGGCTCAAGGTGTGGTGTTCATATCACCTCTCTTCTGTTTTACCTTTTCTTCTTCCTCTATATGTCTTGCTGCCTATTTCTTGATCAATTAGACCATTATTCCAGAAGAAGTTGGACTTTTGAATGAAAAATTTGATGGTTCTATTCCTAGGCACGTAGAATTACACATTGTCTTGACTGATCAAGTTTTTATATTTTCACTATAGTGGCATAGTCATGCTAAGGTTATATTAAATAGATTTTTTTTTTACTTCTTGATAAGTTATGGATATAGAATGGCTGTAAGAATGACTACTGCCATCTAAGTGGTTAGGTAGATTGACTTGCATTTATTGAAGCCTTATATATATATATATATAGATGCTGCTTTGATTCCTAAGCAGTTCTTTGTTACTTGAACTTTTACATATATGTTTTTTTTCGTTCCAAAAAAGAAGGATGCATTGGATTCTAATCTAACAAAACATAACTTATTTAGAGGTAATGCATTTTAAATGTAAAAAATCTATACTTTTAGATGTACAATTTGAAATATGAAGCTTATTTGTTTCAAACTTTAACTTATTATACAATAAAACTTACTTATTTTAGATTTTATTTTCTTTCATCAATCCAAATTTCAATATGAAACTCAATCCAAACCTAATTTTTAATAAAATTAAGATTAAAATTTTACAAATAAAATTAAGATTAATATTTTACAAATAAAATTAAAAATATAAATTTCATAAGTTGAGTTCCATTTATACTCCTCCATCTCCATGATTACGAAACGTTCGCTACAAAACCTTATAGTCCAATAATAAGACAACGACATGCAAATAGGTGCGCTATCATTCCACCCAACAAAGTTGGTTAAAATATATGCACAACAATTAATGAACAACAAGCAAACGAGGAACGAATAAGAGGCAAAAAAATTTTACTAAGATAATTCATAAAAAAATACACTACACTACAAAATCAAACATAAAAAATCAAGCAAAAAGCTAAACAAAAGGGCATAAAAAGCAATTAGAACTTAGTAGTAGATTGATATTGCGCTTGTCTGACAATGCCCTTAAAAAGCAGATTGTGGCATAGGTTGTAGAGCAAACGAATAAATGGGAGACATACACCTTTGGATAAGGTTCATCTCACTCTGGGAAGGAATCATAGTTGACGGTAGACGATATAGGACTGCACAAAATTGGTTTGCCATCAACATTGCATACAAGACTCAAACATATCTAAGAACCCATTAGATCAAAATATAGATCCTTTTCTTCAAAAGTCACAAACTATATCACTTAACATATCAAAGAAAAAGAAGAAATTTGGCACAAAGATGACAAAGACCTCTCATTGGATCGATGGGAAAATTAACATCATAATTGCAAAGCCGATACTTGCGATCGTGAAAGTAAAACATTTTCAAGGCAGATAAAACGATTGCATACCCGATAATCATGATCTGAAAGTAACATAATTTCAAGACATAGTTGCATCATATCAGAATCCCAAATTAATTATTTGAGTAATTGCAGAGGATAATTCAATTTTTTGGATTCCTTTATAATGCATGAACAAACTAAATAAATTATAAGTTAAACAGAAGCCCCATTTATTTTTCATTGAAAAATAAATGCAATGAACATGGGCCGAGGTCCACAAGATTAGCGATGCATCAAGGCATTGCATTATTAATTAATAATATATTTTTAAATCGCTATTTAATTATGCATACATGAACATCGCTAATTGGTGATGAAAATATTACGTACGTTGCTACGTTTAGTGATGTTTTTGGGATGTTATTATGATTGTTAAAAGATTACTCTTTCTAACTAAAGACCTGATCGAGATTGGAACTGTTAACATACCGGAAAGAAGGTGGATTGGCATCAAAGGTCACCTTTGGCTAACAGGACCCAGCTCTTGCCAACCGTGCTCCATGGCAAAAGAGGCGTTCCTATCCTGATCTTGCTTCCGACTTTCTATACGGCTGTGTAAAGTTGCTTTGTTTTTGTAGGATTTCTCCTGACTTGATCGTGTTGGGTGCGGTCCAAAAGTATGCCGGTCAGATGCACCCTGGCTCCTTGTGGTAGAGGTTGCTGAACTTTGTGTAATCAATCACATCCTCATTGCGATGCTTTTTATATCTTCATTTATCCACTTATCCATTCTAGTTGTCTCTTTGTACCCTTGAGCTAGCTGTAATTATCAACAAGATCAATTTGATATAAGAGAAGACCAACTATATAAATATATCAAATCTAGTAACCAAAAAATCTTTATTGTTACAATTGTAGACCATGGAAGGCTTGCAGCTGGATTTAAAGTACGAATGTGGAAATTAGTCCCACGTCTTAAAAAAACATAAATAAAGAAAAAAAAAAATACTACGCTAATTTTTTTTTTTCCTCTGGTTATACACGGTCAACGAAAGGAAGAGAAAAGGATAGACTACGTTACGGTCAAAACTCTTGAGCTCCTTCCCCTTCTTACTCCGCTTACCTTTTGGTCTTTAGCGAATTATCAATACGCATTCATTGAGTGCCATATCTCTCACATGCTGCAACCGTCAACCCAGCAATCATATCACATTTACCCAAGACAGGCTTCAGTTCAAAGCCATGACAACTAATTTCATCTAGACTATTAAAACTTTTAAGATTTAGTTAAATTTAGCTTGATTTTGAATTATTAAGATGATCATGATAAACATGCTCTGCTCATTTCAAAACTAAGCTTGATAAATGATCCTTCCGTCTATGCATGCGTTGACCTTATCTAGAAGCATGGACCTGGCCCAGATAACCAGTTACAATTCGTTGCGTGAAAATAGTAAATCCTAACGATGGCCGCCGAGAGATCCCTTCGAGCGATCGATTGGTGATAGATGATGCGATCTAGATGGTTGCAGGCAAACAAATTAACGAAGAGAGGGGAATAAAGAGACACCAAAAAGGGGAGAACCCGGGTAATAAGACAACCCCCGTGCGATCTCCCCCAACAAACCAAAACAAAAAATTTATTAGGGTCGGTGACCTGCCATGCGAGCGCACCCAACATGGCAAAGGTCGGTATGACAACAAGAGAGATAAACATACCCCTCAACATCTACAAGAGATGAGATCCATCGATAGTCTCACCTTTTACATCCTAATCAAGAAAGATGAAGTGTCCGCAATGATCACCACAATCGCATGCGCCTGATCAGCCCAGATTTTTTTGTAGAAACTGGGACGGAGGACTCAGATGCATGAATATTTGTAGGAAGTACTGGGATGGGTGACCTTGGCGCATGAAGCTGATTCGTAGATATTGGGGCAGGAGCCTCGTGGGCATGAGGATTTGTTGAGACTGGGATCGGCCTCTCATGTGCGCTGGGATTTGCAGAACCGGGTCTCTTGTACCTCTTCCCTTGCCTAGCAAAGAAGAAACCGCTTCTTCCTTCACAAGCATTAATGTCGTCGGCTGAACAACTGCTGATTTTTCTCCTCCCAGTGCACCGGGACTTTGAACTGCTGACCAATGTTGGGAAGTTCCCTCTCGATAGGCTTCAGAAGCTATCTCCGATTCAGAGAAGAACGATCCTTTTCGCGCCCATCATAGACCTGCTGCCAAAAAAGAAAGAATAACTAACCATGAAAGGAATAAAACCACAAAACACAAACAAATTTGGCAGATTCACAAAGATCTAAGATGTATGAAACAAAAGGTGCCAAAAAAATGCAGAAGTTCAATAGAACAAATGAAATATATCGCAAAAAACTGCTTCCCCTTTACAAAAATCATTAGATGGCATCGATATTTGCCATCGAGAGAAAGATCAAGACAGAACAAGAACCGTGATCAAAGATCACAAAAACTCAAAAATAGGATACCAAGGAAATATAAAGAATAAAATCATATCCGTGCAGAGATCACAAACAAAGACCATGCCAGAAACATCCACAGAGCCGCAGATCGATCAACCTACAAAGAAAAACCAAGCCAAACATACGACAGCCATATTCACAAGAAATAAAGGAAAACCAAAAAAAAAAATAATGGCAAAATATTTTTCATAAAAATCGAACGCTAAAAAATGTTGAACGCCCGCTCGGGCTAAGGACAAATTTGGGGTTTCGGGTTTAGTATTTATTGATTAAGGGACTGTTTGGATGGAAGGAAATCAAGAGGAAGGAAAGGAAAGAAGAGAAGGAAAAAAAATCATAAGTTTTTTTTTGTTTGGAAAGAGGGTGAAAGAAAAAGTGGAAAGAAAATTGTTAATCCCTAAATTGGAGGTAAACTAAGGGAAGAAAAAAAGTTTTATGGAAGACCAAAATATCTTTTTATTTTTATCCTTATTCTTTCATTCCTAATGAGGTATAATTGTCACCTGATTCTTTTCCTTTTTTTTTCCTTCCTTTTCTCAATTAAGAGAAAGAGAACAATCCTACCTTTCCCTTCCTTTCCCTTTCATCCCTTTACTTCTTTTTACTCTTTCCTTCCTTTCCCTCTAAAGATCCAAATATAGCCTGGAGCTGGTTTGATGTGGCTACAATTTCAATTCCAAATGATTGAATGCGAGCTTGTTAGAGAATTAGATCTATGACCGACGACATTAGTAAATGCTTCAGTTGTCTACCCCACGGCTTGTGTGACTACATAGGTGTCAAAGGAAGAAAAAGACTACAATGTTTTGAAAATTAGATCGGACAACAAACTGGCTTAACATTTGGATCGTCAATCGGATGAATAATATAATAATTAATTTTTAATTTTATATAATAAAAAATAAAAATTTGGCCAATTCAATGGATTTTTTGATTTTCATCGGATCATATAAAATCAACTTTAATAATAAAATCGAAATGGCCGATCTGATCTAATTTTAAAACATTGCTTAATTAAGACCCATGTTCACTGGGTGACCCACCCGTACTCCATCCCCATCTCACTCTCAACTTCACATGCTCAGCGCATACCGGCTCATACCATCAAAGCAATCAATTTAGTATTCATCCTCAGCTTTATATAGAAAATGAACCATACTACATTTTGCCTATGTTTTTTTTTCAAAAGTTATTTATAAAAAAATATAGATGACTTATAAATTTGAGACAGCTTGTGCATACACTCTCTCTAATATAGAACTGGATTTAGTTATATTCGAATGCAATTAAACTTAAATTCGATCATCTTTCCCACTCTTTGATCCACATAGTTCATAAATTTTACAAATAAAAAATAGGAAAAAAATAAAATAGCTGTGACCTGGTTCAGGCCGGGTTGACCGCGTTATTCCGGGTCTCTTAGATATCCGATTTTATGTTAGAATCGGACCGACTTGACCTTTGGGTCTTAGTTCAACGGTTCAACCGGCCGGTTTGGTCCAATTTTAACAACTATGCATGTAATGTTTAATTCCTTCAACAGTAATACAGATTAGTCTTGAGTTATCTTAGAATTGGGTCTCATTTGTGTTACGGATTGGGCCACAGGGGTTCTTGGCTGATCTTAGCCCCGCTAGTGCCATTAATCCAGGCCCCACATTCACCTTCCAGAGTTTAGTGGTTGTTTTTTGTGGTGGATAGAATTTGGTGGCTTGTAATTATTGACAACAGCTTTCAGAGAAGTGGGAAGCCCTACTCAGATGATTCAACGACAGTCCCTTGGAGGAATACCATCACAAGGGTAAGGCAACCTGGATTCATAATTTTTGATTATCTATTGTTCGAAGGAAATGCCTGAGAGAACTCACCAACAGAGCTTCATGGGTGGCTAGGGCGACCTTGTGCCTGGCTTCACCGTAATGTCCGTATGAATCCGTCCCTCAGTGCCAACACAGGACCATCCAGAAACCTCAACTTCTCATTCAATTCCATTTTTTTCCGGCATTTGGTGGGTACCGACCGGTTTCAAATTCTTTTTTGGCTTGAGTAGCTGGGAAGGCTCCCCTCGAACTCATCCACGCAGCATGAAATACTGATAGTAAGTACCCTTCATCTTTTAAGAAATGCCATGAGGACAAGGGGCAGAAATGAGATTTTGGTCAGTTCTATGCTCGATTTATTTGTCCGAAGTTGACACAGGCTTTCCATCCTAGTCCTAGCTGGTTTTGAAACCAGTTGGGAGACAATTTTGTCTCCACAACTACTATCTTAGGCCATCAAATGTTCCATTGGTTTATCAAGTGAGAATTTCAGTAAATTTTATTTGGATTTTTTGATATTATATGAGTGTCTAATCTTTTTGAAACATTAAATTTCATGCAGACGTAACTACAATTTTAAAATTGGATCGGACAACGAACCGACTTAATTTGGATCGTGGGTCAATCGGATCGAATAATATTATAATTAATTCTAATTTAAAATATAAAATAATAAAAATATAAATATAATTCAAAAAAAAAAAAATTAAAAAAATCTAATAACTAGGTTGAACCGATTCGAAATTCGGCCAATTCAATGGATTTTTTTGATTTTCATCGAATCATATAAAAAAATCAACTTTAATAATAAATCGAAATGGCCGATCCGATCTAATTTTTAAAACATTGCTTAATTAAGACCCATGTTCACGGTGATAGCTCCAAAATGTTTGAGAACAGGCTTGCAACATCATATCCTCCAATGCTTTCACTTAAAATTTTCTTCTGTAAAATTCAATATCACAAGTCAGTTATCAATTTTCCATTTCCATCCTGTATTCCTATACAATTATGGTCATTGAGTCCATGATACGGAAGCCTTTTAAAGATATGGCTTACGTTCAAGCCACAACCACGCATTCTAAGAATACATGCATTAGGAAGAATGGCTTTCCTCCATGAAGTCACAAACTAGCGATGTCTGACATGCACCCCCCCAAAATCCACCCCACAACAGCAACTACAAGAATTAATGGAAATGAGTCCCTTCGAAGTGAGGTCCAGTCACCAGAATTTACTGCAGTAGATGTCTTCTATCTTAAGCTACACTCCAACACTCCAATCATTTGATTTTTCATTTCTTTTATTGGACTAGAGAAGTTGCACCCCTTTCCTTTAGATGGTGCTCACCTCATAGACGTTTAGGGCAGTTTCAGTCCAATACCAAGGTTGGAGGATTTTAGTGGCTTATCAAAAGTTTGCTCAGTTTCTTGCTTACACAAAAAGCCCTATGCTTGATTTCAAAATGAATCTACTTGGATGTTGAAGCTGCTAGGCGGTGCCACTGCCTTTGGGACAGTATGGAAGGAACATGTAAAGAAAAGTAAAACATGTAAAGGAGAGCATGTGCAGAATTGATTGCCAAAAACAAGTAAAGGGGAGATGAGCTTACTGATTTCCAACATGAAAGCTTGTAATATCAGCAATACTTCAAACAGAGGGCGAAATGATGAGAAAAATTATTTAGACATTTGAGGCAATTCAAGAAAATCCTCACATAAGAAAGAAGTAAACCAAGAAGGAAAGAACTTACTCCTTCAGGGTGAAATTCAGATGCATGAGAACCACAAGATCAACAATATTAGCAGTAGCAAGAACAACATGACATTGATGTTTAGAGATCCTAAATTGAAATAGTATTTTGGTTGCAAACTTTGGATCATTATGAAGTCAAGTAGAAGCCTCTACTAACCTAAATTCATAATAATGGTGTTAGGGCTGCTTAATCTTGAAATACTAATACATAGGAATAAAGTTTTAAAATTTCGTGAGATGGGATCATCGTGGTTTTTTCATGGAAAAGACACCCCACCATCTCATCTCATCTCAACACTTGGAATGGAAGGCATCCCAAAACATGCCGATTGAGACGGTGGGACAATGGTAGGATGGTCCCTTCCCAACACCAGGACACAACCCCTCCTAACGTCTCACAGGATGTCCTACCAAAATCTAAACT
>UESW01003333.1:54747-87429 GCA_900491605.1 Calamus simplicifolius | reverse complement strand
TTGAATGATTTCTTCTGGCTGAGCATTCTCGAACCGGCGACCGAATTCATCGTTCATTGCTGCTAGCATGATACAACGCACGCTAGTTCTATCATTGAGCCACTTCTGATAAGTGTCTCTCTTAGAACTTTGGGTGTTTGCATCAGGTATCTTTGGTGCAGGATTATTCAGAATATATAGAATCCTCTCATGCTCAAGGACGATCTTAAGTTTTCTGAACCAGCTATTGAAATTGGAACCATTCAACTTGTCACTATCCAATAGGGACCTTAATGATAATTAGTGGCCATGTTCTGCATAAGGAAAAACTAAAGTTTATTAGTATATAAATTGATTCATTCTAAAGACTTGGACTTTAGTCTAAAGATTCTCCACTATTTTGTTCAAATTGGCAGCCTCTACACCCCAATTCGAAGAATTATTCTTAATTCTTTAGCGGGCACTAAGATCTACATAAACTACATACAGGCCCAAGTGAAGCTTGGCTAACCCATATGCATCTAAGAGTAGGTTTAAAACCAATTGTTTCCTCAAACAATTCTTAGTGTTCAGTTTTGCCCCATATACCTCTTCAGCAGGCATGAAGTGCCTCCACTGAAAGTTCTGGTTAGGTCCAACCATTAAATGATATAATCAGTGTAACCTATCAATAGACAACCAAGCCCGAGTGAAGCTCGGCTCACCTGACTGTTTATTTAATAGTTACGCTGACTTATCATATAATGAATGATAATTCCGATGGTTGACAAGCACCAGGCATGGAGTGCCTCCAATGATTATCAAGACATCGGACTCATTATCACCCACCTTAATGGGAGGCTATGATCTAGTTATCATATAACTATTTCATTTTAAGGACCTAATAATTTTAGAGGATTTTAATAATATGAAGATAAATTGACTAATCAAGTTCTCCCACTGAATCTATGAAATCGGTAGAATGAAACAAGATTAAGTCAGGTTAAGTGGCACCTAAATCAGTCAGACTGATTTCCTTACAGGCATGGGTCAACCCGAATCAAGTAAATGATCTGAATCATAAATGGTTCACCACATTGACCAGGTGAGTGAGATCGATGGGAGGGATATGCCATTAACTCGTTAAAGATGCATCAATACGAGTAGCTCCCAATTAAAAACCATTCGATCGTTGATCCTAGAGCAACTTGCCAACTCACCTTGACATCATATGGTTAACCAATTCTGATTTGACCATCTAAGAGATTCATGCTCAACCACGGAGCCTAATCTACTTCCATTTGGTTTAATCAAAGAGAAGGACATGATCAACTACAACTATTATTTGATTTAGAGCATTCTTAACCTAATCTAATTAGATTTGATCAAATACTCTTATAGTCCAGTTGATTTAAACCTTAGGGTCTAACCCTTTATGGACCCGATTTAGCTAACCCAAAGGATTAAATATATTTCATGTTTACATGTCATATATTTCAATCAAGCATCACATGTATTATGTTACTACTCATAATTCCTATATTTAGATCATATCTAAAGAGATTATGAATTAACATTTGACATTCAAATTAGACTCTCATAAATATTTGTATGTTTCATAACATAGACATCATACCATCATATATCATATCTATGTTTTATACTAAACATGCAAATATCATGTTTTATATAACATCAATATGTATCAAATATAAAACAGATTTTGAGAGTGTGTGTAATCAGTGTTTTGAAGCCAAAGATCAATTTAAATTATCACGGCAATATGTCACAGAATACCTCGTTGAATGGGTAATTTGGATTTTCAATCCATCTGTGACCGAATAGACCTGAGATTTGTTTTAGCCTTGATTACACAATTAATAGGAGCATTAATTTACATGCAATAAATTAGATCAATACGAAACCATCGCTCTGATACCATTTGTAGGGAGAAACAATCCCGAGGCATGCATTTTAAAAATTTGATAACAATTATCAATGCGGAATTTTAAAGATTACATACTAATATCTAACATGCATCAAGATCATATCTTTGCCTTGTATATAGGATCGATTGATCCAAAATATGCATATAAATAAAAATATCAAGATCATATCTTGATCTTCAAGATGACTAGTCATACTACTTATCTTGAAGCATGCCTTAAGATCTAGGATCAAATCGCTTACCTTAAGAACAGTAGGTAAATCCTTTATTGCTCTGCAGCCGTTCATCATTCGGCCTCTAGTATCGTCCACGCGAAGCCCCGAATGATCGAATTTTTGGGAGTGCTAGCTCGCGAAAAAATAGCTTTGCTGATCTTGGATCCTTCCACTTGAATCTTCCTCTAAGATCCACCATGCTTCCGCTAACACCAGAATCACCAGGATTTTTTATTTGACCTTTTTAGAATTACAATCCATGACATATGTATTATTGTTCTGTGTATTTTTGGTGAGGGAATGCCCTCTATTTATAGTCTCAATTTAGCCTTAACATTAAATTCTAACATTAAGAATTCCATCGTTTGGTAAAGCGAAGAGACGCCGAAGGCGCGGCGCTTGGTTAATTTCGATGCTCGGCGCGACGCGGCGTTTGGTTTAATTCCGACGTTCGGTAAAAATCAAAGAGACGTGGCTAAATCCGACATTCGGTGAAAACCAAAGAGTCGTGGCTAAATCCGACTTTCGGTAAAAATTAATGTTAGGCATTAAATTCTACATGAGAATTTAATCTCTCATGAGATGAGATTTTAGCCATCTCATCTTATGAGATCCTTATGCGAGAGGTTTGGGTTCAGGTGATGGTTAATCTGATCTGAATTTATTTGAATCCAAATCAAGTATAATTTCAAATCAATATTTGAAATTGACTAGTCTTTCTAATAGACTTAAACCAAATTGAATCTTATTCACTTGTACTTAACCCAATTGAAATAATTCAATCAATCAAATTGATTAATTAAATCATATACGATTCTCAATCGTTGATCAGCAAACAGATCATCCTACAAAACTTCTATGCGTGTGACTCTCTAGGTTCGAACCTAAGCCGGTAGCATAGAAACAACTTTCTATACTAATCGATGTGCCCATCTAGCAATGGAACCCGACGTCCGGATAGGTCAAAGAGTTGCCGAGCAAACTCCAAGAACCCTAAGAAACAGTTATCGTATAATTCATCCTCTTGACCACAAATGCTAAGGATGGCTTAAGAGCCTGTCAACTCTAAATAGCAAATCCATAAAGTGATTTCAACTTTAGTGATCATGTGACTTTCACATGAAGTAACTTGGCCAAGGTCTTGCTAAATTGAAACACAAGCATTTCTCCTTTTAATGGGATAGGTCAAATTTTATCTTGATCCACAACTGACTACCACAAGTACTTGACTGTACCTAGTAACCTTTCATAGCTGGATTAGAATCCAGGTGGTTTGGAACCTAAGTACAATGAGTTGCTTGTAAGCCATTGGTTGTGATCTTCAGGTCTGAAGGATACTTATACCTATATCTCGGATTAAACTCTTGACAGTAGAGTATCCAGAAATGAGTCACGTTTGGTGAAATGTACTCCTACACTTCCACCTGTATGTCATACTAGTGTCTCTACACTCCTTGGTTAAGAGGACAACCAACAAATATGATATACAACGTCCTATAATTGATAGTACTATAGCCCTGTCATAGTATATCATTTGGTCGCGAACTCTTTTAAGGACCTTCAAAGATAAATCCTCCTTTATCGTGAAGGAAGATCCTAAGGGCTTCATTACAATCAGGAGTATTAAGAAGATGTTCTTGTAATGAATAAACTGCCAAATAACTTTTATTAATATATCAATTTATATACAATTTACATTAGCACAATCATCAAATGATTGGCTTTAGGATACAATTCCCAACAGTAACGGGGTATGGTCATGCACAGTGATAGGCACGCGATGGACCATACGTCGTTATGAGGTATGGCCACATACTGCTACGGATGTGTGGCAGACCAAGCGGGCATGCCAGGTGGCCTGAGGCTATAGGCTGCTGGGCTCAAGGGCCAGACCATGTATCGGGCACTGTTCATGCAGCCCGAGACCGAGGGAGTCTTGGGGGTTGAGATACTATTCATAGGGTCCAGGAGCTGTGCTCGAGGCTGACTGGAACTCAAGCCGGGCATTGTTCATGTAGCCCGAGATCGAGGGGTCTCGGGGGTTGAGATACTATTCATAGGGCCTAGGAGCTGTGGGTCGAGGCGAGACTGGAACTCGAAGCCAGGCACTGTTCATGTAGCTCGAGACCGAGGGAGTCTCGAGGGTTGAGATACTGTTCATAGGGCCCAGGAGCTGTGGCTCAAGGCTAAGACTGGAACTCGAAGCCGGGCACTGTTCATGTAGCCCGAGACCAAGGAGGTCTCGGGGGTTGAGATACTGTTCATAGGGCCCAGGAGCTGTGGCTCGAGGCTGAGACTGGAACTCAAAGCCGGGAACTATCCATGTAGCCCAGACCGAGGGGGTCTCGGGGGTTGAGATACTGTTCATAGGGCCCGGGAGCTATGGCTCGAGGCTGAGACTGGAACTCGAAGCCAGGCACTGTTCATGTAGCCCGAGACCGAGGGAGTCTCGGGGGTTGAGATACTGTTCATAGGGCCTAGGAGCTGTGGCTCAAGTCTAAGACTGGAACTCGAAGCTGGGCACTGTTCATGTAGCCCGAGACCAAGGAGGTCTCAGGGGTTGAGATACTGTTCATAGGGACCAAGAGCTGTGGCTTGAGGCTGAGACTGGAACTCGAAGTCGGGCACTGTCCATGTAGCCCGAGACCGAGGGGTCTCGGGGTTGAGATACTGTTCATAGGGCCCGGAAGCTGTGGCTCGAGGCTGAGACTGAACTTGAAGCTGGGCACGATTCATATAGCTCAGTCTCGGGGGTTGAGATACTATTCATAGGGTCCGGAGCTCTGGCTCGAGGCTAACTGGAACTCGAAGCTAGGCACTGTTCATGTAGCCCGAGACCGAGGGGGTCTCGGGGGTTGAGATACTGTTCATAGGCCGGGAGCTGTGGCTTGAGGCTAAGACTGGAACTCGAAGCCAGGCACTGTTCATGTAGTCCGAGACCGAAGGGGTCTCGGGGGTTGAGATACTGTTCATAGGGCCCGGGAGCTGTGGCTCGAGGCTGAGACTGGAACTCAAAGTCAGGCACTATTCATGTAGCCCGAGACCGAGGGGCTCTCGGGGGTTAAGATACTATTCATAGGGCCCGGGTGCTGTGGCTCGAGGCTGAGACTGGAACTCGAAGCCAGGCACTGTTCATGAAGCTCGAGATCGAGGGGGTCTCGGGGTTGAGATACTATTCATAGGGCTCGGGAGCTATGGCTCGAGGCTGAGACTGAAACTCGAAGTCGGGCACTGTTCATGTAGCCCAAGACCGAGGGGGTCTCGGGGGTTGAGATAGGGAGCTATGGCTCGAGGCTGAGACTGGAACTCGAAGCCGGGCACTGTCCATGTAGCCCGAGACCAAGGGGGTCTCGGGGGTTGAGATACTGTTCATTGGATACTGAGGGGGGCTCAAGAGGCTGAGAGGGCCTCCGTCAGCCGCCATTACCGATTATTCTGACAGCGTTGGATCAGCCATATCAAATGCCCCCTCACCCCTGAGACGGAGTGGGCCCACCCCAGCAAGGCGAAAAGGGTGTCACCTCCCGAGTGGCTGATCCCCATCCTTTGCGAACCGCCCTCGAATACGTGTCTCTGGGCGCTGCAATGACTTTATGCGGGCGTTATGTGGGATGTGAAAGGGCGGCCACTACCGTCCACCCGATCTGCGGCGATCATCCTCAAAGCAGGTCGATCATTCAAAGTCTGTGAGGAAAGTCGCGCCATCATTGCCTATCATAACGACGATGTCAATGGCGTCCCATCATTGGCCGAAGGCAGATCGTATCACGCGTCAAGCGGTCACCGAGGTAGCCCAGTCTATGGTGGAAGTCCGCGTGGCTGACGAGACAAGGTGGGACAATTCGAAACTGAATAAAACTCGGGTGGGGGGTTGAATCTGGCCACACTGCTCCTACCATCATTGTCTTCTTCCTCTGATTCTCTGATTTTCTGCCTCCTGGCCTTCCCTGCAACCTGAGAGCCCGCGCACACCATTTTCTTCCCCAGGTCAGCTCTTCGTCTCTTCTAGACCTCTCTGTTCCTTCTTCATCAATGAGTTCTCAATCCTAGACCTCAAAGGACGATTCATAGGATTGTCCTTCTCCCGAGAGGCTTCATGCTTCTCCTTCTTCTCTCCCTTCTCCTTCACCTCCTCTTGAGTGGTCCTCTGATTTGGAGGATTGCGTCCCTCTGGCCCAGCGGTGGATCACCGGGGAGGCTCCCGCAGGAGGTGCTCGACGGCAGCTGGCAAGGCCCCATCGAGGAGATGCCAGGCAGAGGCCGGCACCTCCTCGAGGATGGAGGCGGAATCCTCGGAAGGGGTCGCCTCCACGGTGACAGGCCAGGATTTGGCAAACATCCGGGCCCGTTACCGAATCCCCCGGGATGTCGGGCTCTATCTCCCGACCCCCGATGATATAGTGATCTCATCTCGACCAGGCTGAGTGGCCATTTATGAAATTTCCCTAAGGGTGGGCCTCCGCTTACCTTTTCCACCTTTTTTCATAAACCTCCTTGACTATTACTCCTTGACCCCTTCTCAGTTGGTCCCGAACTCTCTTCGGGTCGTTAGTGCCTTTGTTGTCCTCTACCATCATCTCCACATTACTCCTCGAGTCTCTCTTTCGCTCTTTCTACATCCTCCGGGCTCAAAAGGGTTGGTGGTTGTTTCAGCCTCGACCCGGCTGAGTCTTTAAGCTTCTTCTTCCTACCTCCGTCAAGGAATGGAAATCCCGATTTTTCTTTGCCAATCTGGACCAAGTTAAGCTCCGATGGGAGGACCTCGACCTTCAAGGTAACATGAATTCCACTGTCCATCCTGGAGACAAAGAAGCATTGGGGCAGCTGTTGACTACCGACATTCCTCGGTACAACCTGCTTCTAACAGAGGAAAACCTCCAGTCAGCGGGTCTCATCTCCCACCGTGGTAAGTCTCCCTCACACTTAGTCAAAGTCTTCCTGTTTCGTTCTTGTTTTTTTTTTTTTTTTGACTGACCCCGGCTGATGTTGCACAGCCATGAAGGTCCCATCCCGTAGACTCATGAAGGCCGCTGCCAAGAGGAGGAGGGCCCAGGAGGGGCCAAGTGAGGGGTAGCAAGCAACGGCCCCAAAATGCCCGACAATGCGGGTGCCCGAGCCACCTTCACCGCAAGAGCCTCCGGCCGTCCCGGAGATCGATCTAACGCCGACACCCTGCTAGAAAGGGCGGTGGCCGAGGAGGCAACAATAGAGGAGCCGGCCACGGAGGAGCCGGCGATAGTGGAGGAGCCATGATAGCGGAGGAGCCCCCCGCTCCCCGCGACCAGCCCCGCCGAGGTAACAAGGAGCTGGGGTGAGGGACCATCGGGGGCAGCAAGTCCACCCTCGAAGCAGACACCGACAAGCAGCCCTCCGTGCGCCGAGTCTGAAACCACCGAGGCTGCTGGAGGAAATGGAGCCAGGTCAAGACTGCATCGGGACTCCATTTTGGACGATGGGCGCTGGGCGGAGTGGCTCATCTCACCAATCCTCGTGCCCGAGGTCCAGGAAGAACTTAGCCATTTGAAGGCGGCCACGTTCTTCCGTGAGTCCTACACGGCCCTGTTCAAAGTAAGTAGTCGCGCAGCTCCTTGCCTTTAGATTTTCCTTTTCTTCTTCCTTTCTCTTTGACATGAAGCCTGCATGCAGATTGTGAACTCCTTAGCTGCTACAAGGGAGGTCATCCATAGGGGAAAGACCCTCATGTGGGAGGCCCAGAAAGAGGCCGAGGAGGCTCGTGCTCGAGCGGAGGCAGCTGAGAGGGCCTTGGAATCGGCCAAGACCATCCGGGCCGATGAGATAAAGGTGACCGAGAGCCAGACAAAGTTGAGACCAACCGTTTGCGGACGGCCCTTAGCCAGCTGATGGAGGCCGAAAGCACCGTCGCAGCCAGGGACCTGCATATTTCAGAGTTGGCCGCGACCATCCAGGCGGCCGAGAATCGGGTGGGCGAGGCTAAGGAGAGGGCGAAGGAGGCCGAGGAGAGGGCGAAGAAGGCCGAGAAGGAAACGGGTTGTGCCCTGGAGGCTGAGAGGGCAGCGGCGGCATCTCTAGCTGCAGAGAAGGAAGCTCGAGCTACCGAGGTGGAGGCAGCTGTTGAGGCCAGGAATACCAGGACCATAGAGGAGTTTAGGGCATCCGAGCGCTTCATAGACGAGCTGGCCGAAGCTTTGGCGAAAGCATATCTCTAGGGGTTTCAGCATGGAAAGTAAAAGGTCGCCTGAGACCTGGACTTTCCACAGGCCCTTGAGGTCGAGCGAGAGCATCTCTCCGAGGTTGGTCGTCTGACGACGAGCCCGCACCGGCCAACCATGAGCTTCAAGTTGTATATTACTTTCACCTCTTTTTTTTTTGCAAGTCCGACTTGGTCGGCATTTTGTAAACACTTCGAATTAATGAAGCACAATTTTTCCTTTAATGAAAATTATTTTTTCTCAATTGCAGTTTCTACCCCAAGTCCTTTGGTTGCCGACGTGGGACCCTTGGGGCTTCGTCGGTACCGATGAGCAACCTTTGACTCATTCTCAAATAACCTTGACTTAGCCATGTAGGACGAATCCTAGAATCGAGGAGTATGGACTCCCGATGACCAATGGAGCATCGGACTCGAAAGGCCAAGATAGACTCGGGCTTCTAGTAGCCAATTGCACGCTGCGTTGTCAATGGTATACTGGGCTTCGTGCCTGGCTAGCCCAGGGCTTTTTAGGCCAACCGGGGTTGGGCTTTAGTTATTGAGAGCTGATGGTATATCGCTCTACCAGTGGTACACTAGGCTTCATGCCTGGCTGGCCCAGGGCTTTTTGTGCCGACCGAGGTCGAGCTTTAGTTGTTGAGAGCCGATGGTACATCGCTCTGCCAGTGGTACACTGGGCTTCATGCCTGGCGTGCCCAAGGATTTTTGTGCCAATCGGGGTCGGGCTTTAGTTGTTGAGAGCCGATGGTACATCACTCTGCCAGTGGTACACTGGGCTTCGTGCCTGGCTGGCCCAGGGCTTTTGTACCGACGAGGTCGGGCATTAGTTGTTGAGAGCCGATGGTACATCGCTCTGCCAGTGGTACACTGGGCTTCATGCTTGGCTGGCCCAGGGCTTTTGTGCCAACCGGGGTCGGGCTTTAGTTGTTGAGAGCCAATGGTACATCGCTCTACCAATGATACACTGGGCTTCGTGCCTTGGCCCAGGGCTTTTTGGGCTGACAGGGGTCGGGCTTTAGTTGTTGAGAGCCAATGGTATATTGCTCTGCCAGTGGTACACTGGGCTTCATTCCTGGCTAGCCCAGGGCTTTTTGTGCCGACCGGGATCGGGCTTTAGTTGTTGAGAGCTGATGGTACATCGCTCTACCAGTGGTACACTGGGCTTCGTGCCTGGCTGGCCCAGGGCTTTTTGGGCCGACCGAGGTCGGGCTTCAGTTGTTGAGAGCTGATGGTACATCGCTCTGCAGTGGTACACTGAGCTTCGTGCCTGGCGGGCCTAGGGATTTTTGTGCCGATCAGAGTCGGGCTTTAGTTGTTGAGAGCCGATGGTACATCGCTCTGCCAGTGGTACACTGGGCTTCGTGCCTGGCTGGCCCAGGGCTTTTTGGGCCGACCGGGGTTGGGCTTTAGTTGTTGAGAGCCGATGGTACATCGCTCTACCAGTGGTACACTAGGCTTCGTGCCTAGCTGGCCTAGGGCTTTTTGTGCCGACGAGGTCGAGCTTTAGTTGTTGAGAGCCGATGGTACATGCTCTGCCAGTGGTACACTAGGCTTCGTGCCTGGCTAGCCTAGGGCTTTTGTATCGACCGGGGTCAAGCTTTAGTTGTTGAGAGCCGATGGTACATTGCTCTGCCAGTGGTACACTGGGCTTCGTGCCTGGCTGGCCCAGGGCCTTTTGGGCCGACCAGGGTCGGGCTTTAGTTATTGAGAGCCGATGGTACATCGCTCTGCCAATGGTACATTGGACTTCATGCCTAGCTGGCCCAGGGCTTTTTGTGCCGACCGGGGTTGGGCTTAGTTGTTAAGAGCCGATGGTGCATCGCTCTGCCAGTGGTACACTAGGCTTCGTGCCTGGCTGGCCCAGGGCTTTTTGTACCGACCGGGGTTGGGCTTTAGTTGTTGAGAGCCGATAGTACATCGCTCTGCCAGTGGTACACTGGGCTTCGTGCCTGGCTGGCCCAGGGCTTTTTGGGCCGATGGGATCGGACTTTAGTTGTTGAGAGCCGATGGTTCATCGCTCTGCAGTAGTATACTGGGCTTCATCCTGGCTGGCCTAGGGCTTTTTGTGTTGACCAAGGTTAGGCTTTAGTTGTTGAGAGCCGATGGTTTATCGCTATGCCAGTGGTACACTGGGCTTCGTGCCTGGCTGACCCAGGGCTTTTTGGCCGACCGGGGTCAGGCTTTAGTTGTTGAGAGCCGATGGTACATCGTTCTGCTAGTGGTACACTGGGCTTCGTGCCTGGCTGGCCCAGGGCTTTTTGGGCCGACCGAGGTCGGGCTTTAGTTGTTGAGAGCCGATGGTACATCGCTCTGCCAGTGGTACACTGGGCTTTGTGCTGGCTGGCCCAGGGCTTTTCGGGCCGACCGGGGTCGGGCTTTAGTTGTTGAAAGCCGATGGTACATCACTCTGCCAGTGGTACACTTGGCTTCGTGCCTGGCTGGCCCAGGGTTTTTTATGTCGACCGGGGTTGGGCTTTAGTTGTTTAGAGCCGATGGTACATCGCTCTGCTAGTGGGTACACTGGGCTTTGTGCCTGCCTGGCCCAGGGCTTTTTCTGAAAAACTGAGATGCTGGAACTCAAGTTTATTGATGTGAAATGAGGGGTGAAAACCCAAAAGAATACAAGCATGGTATTTAATGTAAGAAGGAAATGCACTACTGATAGTACCGACGGAGGTTGTCAGCGTTCCACGTCCGGGGGAGCGGCCTTCCATCCAGCTCTTCAATCTTGTATGCTCCATGATGGAGTGCTTCGGTGATCCGGTAGGGCCCTCCCAGTTCGTAGCTAGCTTGCCTCCTTCCATCGGCTTCGAGACCTCGGCTCGTCGAAGGATCGGGTCTCCCGACAAAAAGGTCTTGGGGCGCACATGGGCGTTGTAATATTTGGCAGCTCGTTGTCGGTAGACCGCCATTCGGATCCGCACTTAGTCTCGCACCTCCTCCACCAGGTCGAGGTTGGCTCGTAGCCGGTCCGGGTTGTCTTCCTCATTATATGATTCCACCCAAGGGCTCGGGGAGCCTATCTCCATCGGAATGACAGCTTCAGACCCGAAGACCAGGATGAATGGGGTCTCTGGTGGGGGCTCGTGGCATTGTGTGGTAGGCCCATAGCACATTGTGGAGCTCCTCCACCCACCGTCCCTTGCAATCATCCAGTCGGGTTCTCAGTCCTTGGAGAATGATGCGATTAGTTACCTCAGCCGCTCCGTTGGTCTGAGGGTGTCCGACGGAAGTGAATCTCTGATGGATGCCCAGTTCAGTGCAGAATCCTCAGAAGGGTGTGTTATCAAACTACTGGCCATTGTCGATGACCAGAGTGTGTGGTAATCCAACCGGCATACGATAGACTTCCAAAAGAAGGATCTCACCTTGCTCTCAGTGATCTTAGCAAGGGCTTCAGCCTCAATCCACTTGGTGAAGTGATCGACGGCCACCAGGAGGAACTTGCACTGTCCGGAGGCTGGGGGGAATGGTCCCAAGATGTCCATACCCCACTGGGCGAAAGGCCAAGGCGCCGCCAGGGGGGTCAACTGAGATGTCGGCTGTCGTTGAATATTGGTGTGGCGCTGGCAGCTATCACACTTCTTAACAAGCTCGACCGCGTCTTCCCTCATGGTCAGCCAGTAGTACCCCTGCCGTAAGGCCTTGTAAGCTAGGGCTCTGCCCCCTAGATGACTCCCGCAGATGCCCTTATGGATTTTCCGCAAGATGTAGTCTGCTTCGGCTGGTCCGACGCACTTGAGGATCGGGTAAGAAAATGATCTTCGATAAAGCTTCCCATCCATCATCATGAACTTCGGGGCCTGCCGTCTGAGTAGTCTAGCCTCAGCGGGGTCTTCGGGGAGAGTGTCGTCGGTCAAATATCGGACGTAGGCATCCATCCAGGAGGGCCCTTGCTCAACTGGCAGTACTTCATCCACAGCTTCAATGCTTGGGGTCTGCAGGTGCTCCACATACGTTCTTCCCAGGGTCCCATCGGCCGAGGTGGCCAAATGGGACAGCGCGTTGGCCCTAGCATTCTCTGCTCGGGGATATAGCTGACGCAGAAGTAAGAGAATCGAGAGGCTTGGGATTGCACCTTGCTCAGATAACGGGACTTGGTCGGGTCTTTGTCTTCGTACTCCCCAGCAACCTGTCCGGAAATAAGCTGGGAGTCCATGAAGGCCCTCAGATGCCCCGCACCGAGCTCCTCGGCCAGCCTCATTCCCGCCAACAGGGCTTCATACTCCGCCTGGTTATTAGTGGTCGGGAATAGAAACCGAAAGGCATACTCCACCACCTCCCCCTCGGGGCTTGCAAGGATGAGCCCGGCTCCGCTTCCCTGAGAGTTTGCTGCTCCATCCACATGCAAGATCTAGTCTTCCTTTTCTGTTTCCTTGGCCGAGGAAGACTCCACGCACACCTTCGGACACGATTCCTCCAAACATTCCTCGGCCCAAGTGCACTCGACCAAGAAATCAGCTAACACTTGAGACTTCATGGCAGACCTTGGCCGAATAGATAGGTCGAACTCGCTCAGCTTGATGGCCCACTTGGCTAACCGACCAGAGGTATCAGGATGGGACAAGATGGTCCAAAGAGGTTGGTCCGTGAGCACCACGATGGGATGATCTTGGAAGTAGGGTCGGAAGCGTTAGGCGGAGACCACCAGGGCAAAAATGATCTTCTCGGTTGTCATGCCCCAGACCCAAATATCGGGCTAGGGTGACAACCCGCCGCGTGCCGGGCACGCAAGGCGTCACAAAATTTTCACACATAACATTATTATATATAACCAAGCCAAATACATTACTTAATACTAAAAGTTTTGGGTTACAAACCCTTACACACCACAATAATAAAGTTTGGGCATCAAGCCCTACACATAAGTAATACTGGGGTTACAACAAAATAATGGGTCTTATTTTATTTAATAGGAGATCCATCACCCAACAGTCCATCTTCAATCTCGTGGCTCTGACAAAACATTGTAAGATTTTTATGAGCTTACACTTAATAAGTAAGCCACGTTATACAGTCAATTCATAGCATAACAATCTATAAGCATATAAATGATTTGCATGCTTGAACATGTCACAAATACTCAAACATGCAATGTAAGTAAACCCACTGTTTATACTCTCAATGGTAGCTGCAAATGTGACCTACGGCCCTGCAATATCTCAATCGTGTACCAACAAGTATCCCCCTACTGAAAGGGTCCAGATACCAGGGTCACGCCATATCATAATCCACCAGAACAAATACTCTATATGTGTGATGCCACCTCGAACCAAGCATAACACATCCTCTAGATGTGTGATGCCACCTCATAGTAACTCAGAACACATCCTCTAGATGCGTGATGCCATCTCGAACCAAGCAGAACACATCCTCTAGACGTGTGAATGACATAAATAAACAGAACACATCCTCTAGACGTATATGTGACATAAATCATCAGAACACATCCTCTAGATGTGTGTGTGGCATAAATCATAAGAACACATCCTCTAGATGTGTGTGGTATGACATGATAAAGGAGAACCGCGGCGACACATAACAGTACCTCACATCATGCACAAACATATCAATAACATCTTATATTGCATAAACAGTGGATTATACTTATTTAACAATTGCATGTAAAATATCACATCAATGTAATAATAACTGTATCTCTCATGCATAGCATCCACAATGAAATCATTCTCAATCATAGCACATAACAACATGTACTCATCTACTTACAATCTAGCCATAACAATTCTTCATGTCACAATATAATTTACAATTAAATATTCATATAATGAATAAAATAATTTATTAAATACTGATAACTGGCTTACTTATCTCAGTACGCAATCCAACAGGTATATATCAGCTAGTCAGATGTCTGAGCACCTACAGGATCATTTTACACAATTAATTTATTAGAATACGAATATTAAAATGACCCTTAGAATTCTACCCAGACTAGTTCACGGGCCCAACTTTGGGCTCGAATATCTCCCACTATACACACCCAATTGGGGAAGTAAAAATACCCCAAGAAACTAGAATTCATCCAAATTCTAGCCATATAATTATTTTGATAATCCCGACCCGTTACGGGGCCCAAAAACCAGCCCCAAATCTCATCGCTGCACGGCCCAAAAGGCCCTGAACCGGCCGGCCCAGCCGGCCCGATTCAACCAAAGCCCTCCCGATCCCCTGTTTCACCGAACAGGGGACGGGTATCTCGCCGGCAGCCAGGGCCGCCGCTGGCCAAATTGAGGGCGGCCCGGCCGCCGGTTGCCGGGCCAGAGCCGGCCGCGGCGCCTCCTCTCCCTCTCAATTTCTCTTTTTTTCTCTCTCATCCGTGCGGCACATCGCTGTGCCGGTGGCACGGCCGGCCACCTTGGCCGGCCGACCTCCACCGGATGCACGCCCGGTGCCGGTGGAGGTGACAGGCCGGAGCTCAGGCCCGACGAGGCGGCGAGCATGCCGCCGGGCCCGAACCAACCGGCTTCCGCCACCGCGCGAGAGAAGGGCCGATTTGCCCTCTCTCTCTTCTCTCTCTCCACCACCACCCCACCGGACACCTCCCCCGGTGCCGGCAGGGTCGCCGGCCGAAGCTCAGGCCCGGCGAGGCAGCGAGCACGCCACCGGGCCTGAACCAAGGATTCGGCCGGCCCCTCTCTCTCTCTCTCTCTCTCTCTCTCTCTCTCTCTCTGTCTCTCACGCTCTCTCTCTCTCTCTCTCTGGAGGCCAGTGGATTACCTGAAGGAAACGAAAGCCCGGATGATGGAGGGAGTCTCCTTCCATCACATATTTAATCCCCCGCGCAACACTTCGGTTTAAGGGGGTCCGGGAAACCGAAGCGCTTCGCTGAGAGCGAAGCGTCGGACAACACAGGACCAAATCCTGAACCTGGTCCACATGAACCGGGTACTACATCCTCCCCTCCTTATAAAAAATTTTGACCTCGAAATTGGTATATTATAAATCTCAAAAGTCGACAATCTAAGATAGATAAATTACCTTCAAATAATTATGGATACTTTGATTTCATCTCCTCCTCCAGCTCCCAAGTAGCCTCCCTCTCAGAGTGATTATTCCACTGAACTTTGACATAAGGGATGGTACGCCGCCTCAGAATCTGATCCTTGCGGTCCACGATACGCACAGGATGTTCCTCATATGATAAATCCTTCCTCACTGAATAGGCTCATAAGCTATAACATGACTGGGGTCTGAAACATACTTCCTCAACATAGATATATGGAATACATTATGAACACCAGATAAAATCGGAGGCAGTGCTGAAATTTAATTTGGTTCCCAAGGCCTTATGAAGGCTCTTCCAAAACTGTGATACAAATCTGGTATCCCGGTCAGATACAATAGAGACAGGAACACCATGGAGTCTCACAATCTGCTCAATATACATGTTAGCCAATCTATCACTCGAGACTCCAACTCTGAAAGGTAGAAATGAGCTGATTTTGTCAGTCTGTCCACAATAACCCAAACTGCATCATTACTCCTGGGAGTTTTGGGCAGACCAGTCACAAAATCCATAGTAATCTTTTCCCATTTCCACTGAGGAATCATCAAAGATTGAAGAGGTCCCGCAGGCCTTTGATGCTCGGCCTTCACCCGCTGACATACTAAGCACTTGGCCACAAACTGAGCAATATCCCTCTTCATCCCTTTCCACCAAAAATTCTCCTTTAAGTCTCTATACATTTAGTACCACCAGGATGCACAGTATAGGGAGAGTAGTGAGCCTCCCTCAAAATCTCGGCTTTCAACTCCTCATTGCTAGGTACACAAAGTCTGCCTTCAAATCTCAGGGATCCATCATCCATTACATAAAATCCACTCTGACTCCTGACTGAACATTAACCTTAATTCTTTGAAGATCTGGATCTTCCATCTGGGAGGACTTAATTCTGTCAACAAGAGTCGGCTGAAGAATAAGTGCTGCAACAAGTCCATCAGACTGCTGTACTCTCAGTCCAATCTCCCACCTCTCGAGGTCCTTCAGAATGTGAGGCTGGGAGGTAAGCATAGCAGCTAACTCAGAAGAGGTCTTCCTACTCAAAGCATCAGCCACAACATTAGCCTTCCCTGGATGATAATGTAGATTCAGATCATAGTCCTTCAGAAGTTCCAACCACCTCCTCTGCCTCAAATTGAGCTCCTTCTGTGTGAAGATATATTTTAGACTCTTATGGTCTGTATACACATCACACGACACTCCATAGAGATAATGCCGCCAAATCTTCAAAGCAAAAACCACGCAGCTAATTCCAGATCATGAGTAGGATAGTTCTGCTCATAAGGCTTCAGCTGTCTGGAAGCATAGGCTATCACCTTTCCATTCTGCATTAGGACACATCCCAATCCTTTCGAGAGGCATCAGTATAAAGTGTGAAACCCTCAGATCCTGTCGGAAGAACAAGGATGGGAGCTGACAAACGCTGCTTTAACTCCTGAAAACTTTTCTCACACTCCTCTGACCATCAAACTTCACTCGTTTCTGGGTTAAACGAGTTAGGGGTAGAGCGATGCGAGAGAAGTCTTCCACAAATTTTCGATAATACCCGGCTAGCCCCAAAAGCTTCTGACTTCAGCCACATTGGAAGGTCGGCTCCAGCTAATAATAGCTTCAATCTTCTTCGGGTCCACAGAAATGCCATCCGAAGAAATTACGTGACCCAAGAAAGCTACTTGGTCCAACCAAAACTCACACTTCTGCAGCTTGGCATAAAGCTTCTTCTCCCGAAGAGTCTGAAGCACAACCTCAAGTGATCCTCATGCTCCTGAGACTCTTAGAATAGATCAAAATATCATCAATAAATACAACCACAAACTGATCCAAGTATGGCCTAAAATTCTGTTCATCAAATCCATGAACGCTGTCGGGGCATTAGTTAAACCAAACGGCATCACCAAAAACTCATAATGGCCATATCTAGTTCTGAAAGCTGTCTTAGGCACATCCCCATCCTTGACTTTAAGCTGATGTAACCTGACCTGAGATCAATCTTAGAGAATACCGGGCTCCTTGAAGTTGATCAAACAAGTCATCAATCCTCGGCAAAGGGTACTTATTTCGCACTGTACCTTATTGATTTCCGGTAATCAATGCATAGCCGAAGACTGCCATCCTTCTCTTAACAAATAGAACTGGAGCACCCCAAGGAGAAGCACTAGGCCTGATAAATCCCCGATCTAGGAGTTCCTGCAATTGATCCTTCAACTCTTTTAGCTCAGCCGGGGCCATATGATAAGGGGCCTTGATATAGGTCCAGTTCCAGGAATCAAATCAATGGAGAACTCAACCTCCGGTCAGGGGGCAACTCTGATAATTCATCTGGAAAGACATCAGGGAATTCTCTAGCTATAGGAATATCCTCCAACTTGGCCTCTTTCTTTTGAAGATCATTAATAACAGCAAGAAATCCTTGGCCACCACTCCTCAGATACTTTCCAGCCTGTAGTGCTGAAATAAACACAGAGGCTAGAAGTTTCTGGCCACCAGTAAAACTAAATTCGGGCTGACAAGGAATTTTGAAGTTGACATCTTCCTGAAACAGTCTACAAAGCATGATAGGAAGCTAACCAATCCATACCAAGGATAACATCAAAGAATTTCAATGGAAGGACAATAAGATTGGCATTCAGCTTCCTATCCTCAATGATAATCAAGCAGGATTTGCATACTGTATCAACTTTCATGGTATCACCATTTGGAAAGGCAATGTGTAATTTATGGTCTAGAGGTTCAGGTGTCAATGATGCATTCTTGCCAAGGTAGGTGTCAGATATAAATGAATGCGTGGCACCCGGATCAATTAGAGTCTGAGCATAATCATTGCCTATCTTAATCATTCCTATCACCGCAGAATTAGAAGCGGCAGCATCTTGCTGAGTGAGAGCGAAGACCCTTCCCTGAGTCCTCGGTGGTTGCTGTTGCTGCTGACTCATCCCTTGACTGGAAGATGGCTGCTGGTTCTGTCGAAGGGGACAAGTGGCTATCTTATAGCCAGTCTTTCCATAGGAGAAACAGGCACCAGACACTCCACGGCAAGGTCTCCCCGGGTGAAAATTCCCACAGCGAGAGCAGCGAGCCTCTCTATTTGGTTGTCCTCCTAGGGCCTGAGGTGCACCTCTCTTCTTGGCATGAGCTAGGGGCTGGCTAGAATTATGCCCTTTCCTCTTCTTTTGCTGCTCCCAATCCCTCTGAACTGTATTCATATCTCTCTCAATTATTAAGGCCTTATTTACCACGGCACTGTAAGTGTGAAGCTCAAATGCGTTGACCGCCTGCATCAGTCTGGGTCGAAGTCCCTCCGTGAATCGGATGATCTTGGCCATCTCGTTAGATACTATACTTGGAGAAAATGGGCCAACCTGGTGAATTCAGCTTCATATTGGGCTACTGAAATATTTCTTTGCTCCAACTTAAGAAATTCTGATTCCATCCACCTCTGCATACTCCTGGGAAAGTACTTGTCGAAGAATGCCTCCTTAAACTGTTCCTAAGAAATAGTCTGACCACCCCGACGCTGCTCCTCTACTAACCACCAGTCATAAGCCTCCCCTTGGAGAAGATAAGTAGCAAATCTAATCCTCTCCATCTCCTGACTACCATGGGCCATAAAAGCCTTCTCCATATCTCGCACCCATCTCTCAGCATCAATAGAGTTGCTTGAACCAGAGAAAGGAGCAGGGGCAAACTTCTTGAAATCTACAAAGCTACGACCGTTCCCCACCCAGGATTGAGATAAAGCAGACTGGGTCGGCAGTGCTGATTGAGTGGGTAAGGTTGGCTGCAACTGCGGAACAGAAAGGGTAGGCTGAGTCGGAGCAGATGGGGGTGCAGACTGAGTGGTCAAAGCCTGTTGGATCTGATGCTGCATGTCCCGCATAGACTGCGCCATACCCGAGAGAGCTTGAAGCATCTCGGACTGGAATTGCTGGTGATCAATCCCTACTGGGTTGGCAGGCGCCGTACCTCCAGTAGTTCCTTGACCCACCGGCTGATCAGCATTACCGGCTAGAGAGTCCTCCTCATACTGTTGGCATCTAGTACGGTGAGCCATAACTATTTCCTGTTAAATTAGTTGTGGTTAATATCATCATAAACTAAAGTGTCAGGTGTCTCTAAGTATAATGTCATCAAAATATGTTCTCTACGTGTTATTATGTCAATATGTCTATGTCCCTAGGGTCATAACCAGGCTCTGATACCACTTAAGCTGTCACGCCCCAGACTCAAATATCAGGCTAGGGTGACAACCCGCCGCGTGCCGGGCACGCAAGGCGTCACAAAATTTTTCATACATATATTATATATATAACCAAGCCAAATACATTACTTAATACTAAAAGTTTTGAGTTACAAACCCTTACACACCACAATAATAAAGTTTGGGCATCAAGCCTTACACATAAGTAATACTGGGGTTACAACAAAATAATGGGTCTTGTTTTATTTAATAAAAGATCCATCACCCCAACAGTCCATCTTCAATCTCGTGGCTCTGATAAAAACATTGTAAGATTTTTATGAGCTTACACTCAATAAGTAAGCCACGTTATACAGTCAATTCATAGCATAATAATCTATAAGCATATAAATGATTTGCATGCTTAAACATGTCACAAATACTCAAACATGTAATGTAAGTAAACCCATTATTTATACTCTCAATGGTAGCTACAAATGTGGCCCACGGCCCTGCAATATCTCAATCGTGTACCAACAAGTATCCCCCTACTGAAAGGGTCCAGATACCAGGGTCACGCCATATCATAATCCACCAGAACACATACTCTATATGTGTGATGCCACCTCGAACCAAGCATAACACATCCTCTAGATGTGTGATGCCACCTCATAGTAACTCAGAACACATCCTCTAGATGCGTGATGCCATCTCGAACCAAGCAGAACACATCCTCTAGACGTGTGAATGGCATAAATAAACAGAACACATCCTCTAGACGTGTATGTGGCATAAATCATCAGAAAACATCCTCTAGATGTGTGTGTAGCATAAATCATAAGAACACATCCTCTAGATGTGTGTGGTATGACATGATAAAGGAGAACCGCGGCGACACATAACAGTACCTCACATCATGCACAAACATATCAATAACATCTTTATATTGCATAAACAGTGGATTATACTTATTTAACAATTGCATGTAAAATATCACATCAATGTAATAATAACTGCATCTCTCATGCATAGCATCCACAAATGAAATCATTCTCAATCATAGCACATAAACAACAATGTACTCATCTACTTGCAATCTAGCCATAACAATTCTTCATGTCACAATATAATTTACAATTAAATATTCATATAATAAATAAAATAATTTATTAAATACTGATAACTAGCTTACTTACCTCAGTACGCAATCCAACAGGTATATATCAGCTAGTCAGATGTCTGAGCACCTACAGGATCATTTTACACAATTAATTTATTAGAATACGAATATTAAAATGATCCTTAGAATTCTACCCAGACTAGTTCACGGGCCCAACTTTGGGCTCGAATATCTCCACTATACACATCCAATTGGGGAAGTAAAAATACTCCAAGAAACTAGAATTCACCCAAATTCTAGCCATATAATTATTTTGATAATCCTGGCCCGTTATGGGGCCCAAAAACCAGCCCCAAATCTCATCGCTGCACTGCCCAAAAGGCCCTGAACCGGCCGGCCCAGCCGGCCCGATACAACCCAAAGCCCTCCCGATCCCCTGTTTCACCAAACAGGGGATGGGTATCTCGCCGGCGGCCAGGGCCGCCGCCAGCCAAATTGAGGGCGGCCCGGCTGCCGGTGGCCGGGCCAGAGCCGACCACCGCTGTGGTCGGCCACCAATCCCCTCCTCTCCCTCTCAATTTCTCTCTTTTTCTCTCTCTCATCCGCGCAGCACGTCACTGTGCCGGCAGCACGGCCGACCACCATGGCCGGCCAGACCTCCACCGGACGCACGCCCGGCGCCGGTGGAGGCGACAGGCCAGAGCTCAGGCCCGGCGAGGCGGCGAGCACGCCGCCGGGCCCGAACCAACCAGCGAAAGCCGAAGAGAAGGACTGATTGACCCTCTCTCTCTTCTCTCTCTCCACCACCACCCCGTCGGACACCTCCCCCAGTGCCGGCGGGGTCGCCGGCCAAAGCTCAGGCCCGGCGAGGCGGCGAGCACGCCGCCGGGCCTGAACCAAGGATTCGGCCGGCCTCCCTCTCTCTCGCTCTCTCTCTCTCTCTATCTCTCACGCTCTCTCTATCTCTCACACTCTCTCTCTCTCTCTCTCTGGAGGCCAGTGGATTACCTGAAGGAAACGGAAGCCCGGATGATGGAGGGAGTCTCCCTCCATCACATATTTAATCCCCCCACGCAACGCTTCGGTTTAAGGGGGTCCGAAAACCGAAGCGCTTCACTGAGAGCGAAGCATCGGACAGTACAGGACCAAATCCTAAACCTGGTCCACATGAACCGGGTACTACATCGGTCTTAGAATATCTGGTCTCAGCATCATGAAGCACCTTGCTGGTGTAGTAGACCGGCCTCTGCACTCCGTCGGCATCCATACGCACGAGCACAGAACTGACGGCCTCTGGGAAGGCTGCAAGATACAGGAAGAGCTCTTTCCTGCCCCTTGGCTTGGACAACAGTGAGGTAGTGGACAAAAATTGCTTCAACTCTTCGAAGGCATCCTAACACTCCTTTGTCCACTCAAAGCTGTTGACCTTACGCTGTGCCTTAAAGAAGGGCAGGCACCTTTCTGCAGATCTTGACATGAAGCGACTCAGGACCGCTACCCTCCCGGCTAGGCGTTGCACCTCCTTCTTATTAGTTGGGGGCCTCATATCCAAGATAGCCCGGATCTTATCGGGATTGGCTTCGATCCCCCGCTGGGTTACCATAAAGCCCAGAAACTTCTCTGCCGCCACCCCGAAGGCACACTTGCGGGGGTTCAGCCTCATCCAGTATCGACGTAGGTTGTTGAAGGTCTCTGCAAGATCGGCGACGTGGTCTGCAGCATTGGTGCTCTTGGTCAGCATATCGTCCACATACACCTTCATATTGCGTCCGATCTGGTCTTCAAAGACCTTATTCATCAACCTCTGATAGGTGGCTCCGGCATTCTTCAACCCAAACGGCATCACCTTGTAGCAGTAAATCCCTTTCTCAGTGATGAAGGAGGTTGCTTTTTCATCAACCGGCATCATCCTGATTTGATTGTACCCCGAAAATGCATCCATGAAGCTAAGAGTTTCATGTCCGGATGTAGCCTCCACTAGCTAGTCGATCTGGAACAATGGGAAGATGTCTTTGGGGCACGCCTTATTAAGATCGGTAAAGTCCATGCACATCCTCTAGCTCCCGCTGGCTTTGCGAACCATCACAACATTCGCTAGCCAGTCGGGATAGTGCACCTCACGGATGTGACCGGCTGCCAACAGCTTTCGCACCTCCTCATCCATGGCCTTCTGTCTGTCAGGGGCGAAGCTCCTCTTCTTCTACCGAATGGATCGGCACTTTGGCCTGATATTGAGCAGGTGGGTAATCACTTCTTCTGGAATGCCTAGCATGTCGGGCGCCGACCAGGCGAAGACATCGGTGTTGGCTCTTAAGAAAGCGAGGAGCTGGCCGCGGGCTTCCTCCGGGAGTAGGGCTTCGATTTGGATTGTCTTTGTTGGGTCCTCTCCAAGAGGGAAAGCAAGCAGGCGCTCGGCCGACTCTCCTCTTCTCTCCAGGTTTTGGGGGTCCAGTGCTTCTGGTGCAGGTGCAGGCAACACTCCCTGTGGACTAGGGGCCATGTGATAGCAAAGTGTGGGCGGGTTCTGCTCCCCCCGCATCTCCCCAACTCCTTCACTGGTGGAAAACCTCATGAGTAGACTCTTGGTGGAGATGACAGCGTCCAAAAGATTAAGCTCAGGTCTTCCAAGGATAGCATTATAGGCGAGGGGTACCCAGACCACCAGGAAGCTCATAAAGACTGTACTTTGGTGCGGGGCCATGCCGGTCGTGATTAGAAGAGTGATCTCCCCCTTGACCTTCATGGAATCCCCAGTGAACCATATCAGGGGCGTGGCGACGGGCTGAAGTAGGTCGGGCGACAGGTTCATGCGAATGAAGGCATCATAACTCAAAACATCCACTGAGCTCACACTATCAACTAGAATTTTCTTTACAGGATGTTTAGCGATCGTCATGGACACGATGATGCTATCATCATTTTTATTTACCACCCCCTCTAAGTCTCTTTTAGAAAAAGGGATTACAAAATCTAACTCTCCCTTCCCCTGCAGCCTCTTGGGTGGGCTACCTGCCCCCCAGAAAATCATCGCCACCATCCTCTCAGTTGGAGCATTGTCGACCACCGGTAGTGGAGGCGCCGACGGACCAGGGGCATCCGGGTTGTTCCTTCGAACGAACTTCCCCAGATGGCCATGCTGGATAAGATCCTCTATCACCTTCTTCAGCTAGCGACAGTCATCGGTGTCGTGGCCATGATCTCGGTGGTAGCGGCAGTAAAGATTCTTGTTGCAGGGGATTTTTTGGGTTCATCGGAGGTGGGCACTGAAGATAGGACTCACCCTCGATCTCGAGCAAAATGTGCAATATAGGGGCGAGCAGAGGAGTGTAGGGCTCGTCTCTCTGTGAAGGAGCTCGAGGACAGTTGTTTGGTCAGCAGGGAGGTTCGAGCTTCCTGGGTTGAACTTCAACAGGCTCAGGGCGGGCCGGCTTCTTAAGGACACTCCCGCTAGCCTCGCGCCGAGAGGAGTCAGCCTCGTCAGCACGAATATACTTCTGGGCCCCGGTCAAAAGTTTGGCATAAGAACCGGGCGACTTCTTGTCAAGGGAGTACGCGAAGCGGGACGGACGGAGCCCTCGCTTCAAGGCTAGAGTTTCCACTGAGTCTTCAAGATTATAGACTTTCAGGGCTGCCTCCTTGAACCGAGTGATGTAATCCCGCAATGTCTCGCCATTCTTCTGCTGGACAGCGAAGAGGCTATCAGTTACCCTTAGAATATTTCGGTAGGCATCGAAATGAGCTAAGAAGGCTCTCTCTAGCTGACGAAAAGAATCTATACTCTGCAGCGGTAGGCGAGAGTACCAAGCTCGGGCAGCCTTCTTCAGGATGGCAGGGAAGGCGATGCACATGAGCGAATCGGTTGCCCCTTGGACCTGCATGAGAACCTTGTAACTTTCTAGGTGGTCCAGGAGATCCGTGGTCCTGTCATATGGATCCATCTGAGGAAGGCGAAACCGGGTGAAGATGGGCTCTTCCATGATACGGCGGGACAACGGAGATCGGCTGTCATAGTCCACCTCTGGCAGGTGGGTGATCCAGCGGCTGAGTTCCTCCAATCGTTGGTTATACTCGTCGAGTTGACGCTCAGCTCGATGGGCTATCCTGCCATCGAAGGACCCCTCCCCCGAGGATTCTGAGGATGGGGAAGAGTGACGGTGATGTCAGCGAGGGCACTCTGCCTCCCTCCCATGCCACCGCTTGGGAGAAACGCTGGCATGACGAGAAGGTGATCGGGGTCTCTTGGAAGCTCCCCGGTGGTGAGGCTTAGGTGAAGCATGGCGGTGGCAAACCTTCGAGACCGGTGATCTCCTTCGGGAGGAATGCTGGCTGGGTTGCACCACTCCCAGAACTGATAGGAATGGCTCTGGCTACCACGGGCCGCCTGCTGGTGCTACAGACCTTGAACCACCGTCGCCAAGGACTGAACCTGCGTGGCTAGGGCAGCAAGCCAGTCTTCCTGAAGCTACTGTGGAGGAGGCGCAGAGACGTTGATCGGGGGAATGGAAAGTTCAGCCACCTGGAGACGGCGATGCAGGGACACCGACTGGGGGAGCTGATGGGCCAATCGCCAGCGGATCTGCTCCTTGACGCTGCCCCCCAGTGCAAATGACAGAGACCCCTTTCGCGCGAGTTGTCACCATGGCTCAAGAGCTCGGGAGAGAGAGGTTGCAGATTGCTGGTTCGATATCTTTCTCTTCCCCCTTCCTGGCGCGCCAATCTGTTGACGCCGAGTCACTTTCTTCAAACATCGGGAAAATAGATGTCGTTCTCACTGGACTCCTGCAAGAAAAGTCCTCGGAGACTGGATGCTCCGATGGGGGACCCTCCGACGCTCAAATTAGTCACTCGGGAATAGACGAGAACTGACTAGCAGAAGGAAGCTACAAAGTTTGGGTTTAACTAGTAGGGAGAAGCTAGAAAAACCAGAGTTCTTGGATCCGTACTTACAGTGAGAGTGTGTGCTTTTATACCTGTTCGAATATACACCCTTCCGTTCCAGAAGATTGCTGATTTTAAGGCACCTCGTTCAATAACGGACAAAAAGATGAGGCTGACAGTGACAGATCATACTGTCACCGTGCACGTCGGAGGTGTCCTGTGTCACCTATCAGTACGGCCTCATAGTGTCTGGTATCCATGGTTATACTTGGTGCACACCGCTGTCGGATGTGACCACGCACAGTTATAGGCGGGTGGTGGACCGTATGCTGTAACGGGATATGGTCATGCACAGTGACAGGCACGCGATGGACCATATGTCATTATTAGATATGGCCACACACTGCTATAGATGTGCGGCGGACCATGCGGGCATGCCAGGTGGCCCGAGGCTATAGGTTGCGGGCTCAAGGGCCAGACCATGTATCGAGCACTGTTCATGCAGCCGAGACCGAAGGAGTCTTTGGGGTTGAGATACTGTTCATAGGGTCCGAGAGCTGTGGCTCGAGGCTGACTGGAACTCGAAGCTGGGCACTGTTCATGTAGCCCGAGACCGAGGGGGTCTTGGGGGTTGAGATACTGTTCATAGGGCCCGGGAGCTGTGGCTCAAGGCTGAGACTGGAACTCGAAGTCGGGCACTGTTCATGTAGCCCGAGACCGAGGGGGTCTCGGGGGTTGAGATACAGTTCATAGGGCCCGGGAGCTGTGGCTCGAGGCTGAGACTGGAACTCAAAGCCGGGCACTGTTCATGTAGCCCGAGACCGAGGGGGTCTCGAGGGTTGAGATACTGTTCATAGGGCCCGGGAGCTGTGGCTCGAGGCTGAAACTGGAACTCGAAGTCGGGCACTATCCATGTAGCCCAAGACCGAGGGGGTCTCGGGGGTTGAGATACTGTTCATAGGGCCCGGAGCTGTGGTTCGAAGCTGAGACTGGAACTCGAAGCTGGGCACTATTCATGTAGCCCGAGACCGAGGGGGTCTCGGGGGTTGAGATATTGTTCATAGGGCCCGGGAGCTGTGGCTCGAGGCTGAGACTGAAACTCGAAGCCGGGCACTGTTCATATAGCCCGAGACCGAGGGGGTCTTGGGGAGATACTGTTCATAGGGTCCGGGAGCTGTGGCTCGAGGCTGACTGGAACTTAAAGCCGGGCACTGTTCATGTAGTCCGAGACCGAGGGGCTCTCGGGGTTGAGATACTATTCATAGGGTCCGGAAGCTGTGGCTCGAGGCTGAGACTAGAACTCGAAGCCGAGCACTGTTCATGTAGCCCAAGACCGAGGGAGTCTCGGGGGTTGAGATACTGTTCATAGGGCCCAGGAGCTGTGGCTCGAGGCTAAGACTGGAACTCGAAGCTGGGCACTGTTCATGTAGCCCGAGACCGAGGGGTCTCGGGGGTTGAGATACTGTTCAAAGGGCCCGGGTGCTATGGCTCGAGGCTGAGACTAGAACTCCAAGCCGAGCACTGTTCATGTAGCCCGAGACAGAGGGGGTCTCGGGATGTTGAGATACTGTTCATAGGGCTCGGGAGCTGTGGCTCGAGGCTGAGACTGGAACTCGAAGCTGGGCACTGTTCATGTAGCCCGAGACCGAGGGGGTTCGGGGGTTGAGATACTGTTTATAGGGCCAGAGAGCTGTGGCTCAAGGCTGAGACTGAAACTCGAAGCCGGGCACTGTCCATGTAGCCCGAGACCGAGTGGGTCTCGGGGGTTGAGATACTGTTCATTGGATACCGAGGGGGGATCAGGGGTCGAGAGGGCCTCCGTCAGCCGCCGTTACCGTTTATTCTGACGGCGTTGGATCAGCCATATCAACCTCCATTGATTAGAATAGAAAAGGTAGGCCCCTGCACACATGCCATAACCCATTCAATGAAGAGATCAGCAAAATGAAACTCCCGAAGAGTCTGCCGAAGAAAAGTCCAACTTATCCTATCATAAGCTCTCTCCATGTCCAACTGAATGGCCATAAGAGCCCTTCTACCAGTTGTCCGATGAAGGTCATGCATAAATTCCTGAGCAATGAGAGCATTATCAGTGATGCTATGACCACGGATGAAAGTCCCCTGTTCCAGAGATATAAGGCAGGGAATCACTCCCTGCAGCTAAGTGACCAAGAGGCGAGCACAGACTTTGTATAGGGTGGTACACAAACTGATAGGCCAATAATGCTGGGGAAGAAAAGCCGTCGACCACTTAGGGATAAGAGAGACAAATGTACGCTGCCACTCAGGAGGAATAACTCTAGATGAAAAAACCATCTGAATGGCCATAACAACATCCGGCCCGACAATTTCCCAGTAGTACCGAAAGAAGAAGGGTGGAAACCCATCAGGACCAGAGGCCTTATCAGGGCCTAAAGCCCAAACAGCAGATCGAATCTCCTCCGCCGAGACCTCCCTCGAAAGCACAACATTATCATCCTCGGAAACCCGGGCAGTCAGGGGAACAGGAGAAATGGGGAAACCACTGGCAGACACCTCTGACCAATAGGACTTGAAATAATGGACAATCTGCTCCCGAATAGTCTCATCATCCTCCACAATATGACCATTCTCATCACTAATATACCAGATCCGATTGGCAGCCCGCCGGGCCACAGTAGCCTGATGAAAGAACATGGTATTTCGGTACCCTCTTGAAGCCACTGAATTCGGGACCGCTGTCGCCAATAAGTCTCCTGCTGACTAAGTAAAGAATGGTGCAAAGACAAACTCCGTCGGAGAGTCTAGAGATCTAACTCTGAGAGGCAGTCATCTGAATCCTCCCTCGCCTGAACCAAAGCAATGTCAGCTTCCATAGATTGAATACGTTGTATAAGATCCCCCACCTCTCTCCTGTTCCATCTTAGGAGTCTGCGCTTCACTAATTCAAGGTGGCGAGAGAGATGGTAGGTAGAGCTCCCTCTAACCGGTATCCGCCAAATCTGACGGATAATAGCCCGGGCCGAAGAGTAAGAAGTCCAAAATTGCTCAAACCAAAATAGCCTCGGAGGCCGAGTGGATGACTTCGTAGAGATAAGAAGAGGGCAATGGTCAGACGCAATCCGAGGTAAATGAGAAATAGTAGCACTGGAAAAGATCTGCATCCAACCAGGGGAGGCCAAAGCTCAATCTAAGCGCTCTCACACCCGAGCAGTTCCCCATCGGTTATTGCACCAGATAAACCGAGAGCCAAAAAACCCCATATCCACGACCCTGGCAGTGGAAATAAAATAATGAAACTCACAAGAGTTCGGAGAATCCGCAAACCGATGCCCCCCATGCTTCTCCGAAGCATCCACAATATAATTAAAATCTCCAGCAATGAGCGTAGGAGAACCCTGGCCTAAGAGAGTGAGAATCTCAAACCATAGGTAGCGCCTCTCCCTATAGTCCGTACTAGCATAGATGCCAAGAAGCAACCATGGCAGAGTAATCCCCTTCGAAATAACCAGGGCCACCTGTTGAGTACAACTATGAAAAGCATCAATACGGATGGAAGGCTCCCGCCAGAGAGCCAGAATACCTCCAGAAAGACCGTTGGATTCCACAGCATAAGAATTCCAACATCGAGAAACTCTCTATCGGAAACGCTGAAGACTGGAACCCGACAGGCGAGTTTCCAGCAAAACACAAATATCAAACTGATGAAGCTGCAATAACCGAGTAAAGAAGGAGCGAAAGGAAGGTTTCAGCGCTCCTCGGACATTCCAAATCAGAATCTTCATAAAGAAAACAGGTCAAGGGGTCACATGAGCCCCATCCTTGGCTCCAGCCAACTCCATATCGGTATAATCTTCAAAGCCAGGCCCTGGGCCGCTAAACCCTCCTCAGACGAAGGGCAACCAGCTTGAGCCACAAGATCCAACTGCCGAGAGAGATCCATGGCTACAACATCCTCCTCAGCTCGAATTGCCTTCTTAAGAGAAGAGACCATAGCATCATGATCACTGTTAGCCCGGGGGGGGCCTGATCCAGAGGGAAGAAGTAAAGCCACAGAGTGGGCTTTACTTGAGGAGGACCCTCTACTCTTTCCTTTAGCATCCTTAGAAATAACTCTGGGACCACCAGACACAGCAGGTCGAGCCCGTTTAAGTGATGCAGGGTTAGTATCCTCCTGGATCTTAGGACACCCAGCCCAGCGACCCGAACCCAGAAGACCAAATGGGTTAGCAGCCAATATTCCAGAGGACACCTCCTTTGACTGAGAGGGAAGTTCAGACAAAACATCAGGGGCATAGAATTCTATCAATGGCTGCAGTCGAATATTGTATCAGAGAAATTGCAGCATTTCAGCATTAGAACTCTTGTAGATTTATCATTGTTTGAAAAAAAATTATAAGCATTACAGCTTATATCTATGATATAAAATTAATAGTTATTGTATTCTTATCCTTCTTTTTTTTTTTTCTTCACAAATTTCTTTTCCTTTTTAAGTGCAATTCATGAAATAGAAAAATTCCGAAACACAACTTAAACTTTTCTTAATTAGGCATAATATTATGGCTGTGGTTACTATTTTTTAAATTATCATTTATATTTAAGCTTTAGATAGTACGGTTAACTATATATTGAGAGATAGATAATAGTTGTTAATTAAGCATCAACAATTAGCATAGCCAGTTTTATAATAAAAATAATATTTTTTTTAAATCATTCATTAGAAGCACCTTTTCTAATACTCTCAACATCATCTTTTCTTTTTATTTTTAAATTATCATTATTATTATTTTGGCCCAATACCACATAGCATGCCGCATTTCATTTCATGGCATCATGCCCAGATGTAACATCATGCTATGATGTTTGTCTCGAGTCTAAATCACCAATAGTTCTTAAAGTCTGGCATGCTTATCTTGTTCAATCACCGACTATGTATCTAGCGATACTTGAATTTATAGACGGATCTCTGCAGTTTAATTCTAAGCCAGAGAAACTCATGACACAAACGTTTCCAGCATGAGAGATATTTATGGGAGGAAGAGGTTTTATTGAAAAGAATCATCTCAATTCAACAAAACCAGTTTGCCAACTTCAGGGTGCACACATGCAATGCATGTTGCCTATAAATAACCAAGTAATTGAATCTTAAAGCTCCAATCAGCTTCTTCGGCCGTGGATCCTCGTAACAAATAAGATTTGAATCTCACCGGCCTCATAACTAACTTATTCGAATCAGATTCAAATCATATAAATTTCTCACTTATCAAGACACGTTCGAGGAGTCAGGTGAATAACCTACCAATATTCAAACAACCTATAAATACCTTGTCCTAAAATTTCTTTAGGTATGCATGCTCTTTCGTTGAAAATTCATTGAGGCTTAAGCAGAGTTTTTGACTCTCGAGAAGCCATTCTTGAGGGACTCTTCTGCAGGAGCCTTCTCCTCATATTTGCTTGCTGTGAATCTTCACTGACTTGGGCGTCGAAGGTCTTCCGCAGGGGCCACCCCAATGCTTCTTACGTGAAGACTGTCTTGCAGGTTTACCCAAACAGAAGATTACCATCCGGGTCCTAATGAGAGTTGCACTCAAGCCAGAGAACGGGATTTTACGGCAACAGATTGGCGCTAGAGGAAGGGCCTCAAGTCCCCTTAAACTTAAAATCAAGGAGACAAAGTTCCGGACAAGAAGAACAATTCCTCAAAGACCAATCGAAGAAAAGCAGCCTCAGATGCTTCGGATCAAACTGCATCCCAAAGGCATGATCCCATGAATAATGTGGCTCCCCCGCAACCACCGCCATCTGAGATTTCTCCACCGCCAGTAGTCCTGATCACTCAAGACCAGTTCACCATGCCGGTTCAGCAGGTCCAAGCTCTGACCTAGGTAGTACAGGGGCTCCACATAGTTTCTCTTCCAACTACACCGGCCCTGCAACTTTTTGACAGAGCGGTTGCCCCTGTTTTGCCGATAGTCTCATCTTTCAGTCCGCTCGAAGTTACAAGCCATCTCCAGCAGCCCAACCACAAAGGGCCTAAGCAGGCACCACAAAGGGCTGGAGGATTGAGCCCGCCTAGATCTCGGCGAGCTCGATCTCTCTCCCCGATGTACTCCTGCCATGACTCAATGCCGCGATCATGGTCCCCTTGTCCCATCTCTCCTACCATCCGTGATGAAAAAGTTCAACGATAACTCCATGAGATGAGACAGGAGTGGCATCAAGAGCTGAATGCTGTCAAGTAGACTCCTCCTCGCCAATCAAAGGTATAACAGGGCATTCCCTTCATCGAGAAAATCATACAGGAGGTGATTTCTTTCCATGTTAAGCTCCCTACCATCGAGTCGTACCATGGATCCATCGATCCTGATGATCACTTGAGCAGCTTCCGATCCATCATGATGTTCCACGGAGCATCAGATATGATCCTATGTCGAGCCTTTCCTTCCACTCTTAGGGGATCTGCCAGAACTTAGTTTAATAGTTTGAAGCCGAGTTCCATTAGTTCCTTCGATGAACTGAGCTGTCTTTTCATTAGTCAGTTTGTTAGTAATCATCGCCACCGTAGGAGATCCGACTCCCTCTTCGAGGTCAAACAACTAAAGGGAGAGTCCTTAAGAAGTTACCTTGGCCGCTTCAATACGGCCATGCTGAAGGTAGACCACCTCAACCATGAGATGGCCATATCCGCCTTAACAGGTAGAGTATCTAAGGAGGGAAACTTCTACTTAGCCTTGAAGGTCAATTATCCGAAGAACCTCTCCGACATGATAGCTCTAGCAGATAAATATGCCAAGGTTGAAGAATCAAGAAGATCGACCCGAGATGAGCAAACTAAGAATAAGAAGAATAAGGGCTCGAAGAAGAATCAACCATCTCGCCATGCAAGTCCGCCTCACCGCCAAAGGGTTCCTCCTCCGCCGCCTAGAGATCGCACTTGAAGCTCAGCATGGAGGTTCAACCAGTATACTTTGCTCACTGCACCAAGGACGCATATCCTGATGGAGATCGAGTGCCAGATCCTTCGGCCACCACCTCTCCAAGAAAATATAGCTCAGAGAGATATGACTAAGTACTGCCGATTTCATCAGAATCATGGGCATGACATGGAAGAGTGCTGGCAACTTTGAAATGAGATTGAGCAGCTCATCCGTTGAGGAAGGTTGGATCGATTTAGAAGGACCCCTTAGCCGAAC
>UESW01003333.1:0-47864 GCA_900491605.1 Calamus simplicifolius | reverse complement strand
GCTTAGTCATAGGAGAAGCCAAAATCGAGAAATTTTCTATAAATCTTCTATAATATCCTGCTAGCCCCAAGAAACTCCTCACCTCAGTCTGATTGGTAGGTGATACCCAATTACTATAGCTTCAATCTTTTGAGGATCTACCATAATACCTTTGGCTGAAACTACATGTCCCAAGAACTTTACCTCATCCAGCCAAAATTCACTTTTACTAAACTTTGCATATAATTGCTTTTCTCTTAATATCTGCAAAACTGTCCTCAGATGCTGTTCATGCTCTTCACTACTTCTAGAATAAATCAAGATGTCATCAATGAATACTATCACAAATTTATCTAGATACTCTTGAAATACTTGATTCATCAGACCCATAAAAGCAGCTGGAGCATTTGTCAAGCCAAATGGCATTACCAAGAACTCATAATGACCATATCTGGTCCTGAAAGCAGTCTTAGATATATCCTCATTCTTTATTCTCAATTGATGATACCCAGATCTCAGATCAATCTTTGAAAACACTGCTGCCCCCTGCAGCTGATCAAACAAATCATCGATCCTTGGCAATGGATAATTGTTTCTAATGGTCACCTTGTTCAACTGTCTATAGTCTATACACAACCTCAAGGTACCATCCTTTTTCTTCACAAACAACACTGGTGCACCCCATGGTGATATACTGGGTCTAATAAACCCTTTATCCAATAATTCTTGTAACTGACTTTTCAATTCTTTCAATTCAACTGGAGCCATTCTATAAGGTGCCCTGGCTATTGGTCTGGTATCTGGGGCTAGATCTATACTGAAATCAAATCCTCTGTCAGGAGGTAACCCTGGCAGCTCCTCAGGAAATACATCTGAAAAATCCCTTACCACAGGGATATTCGTCAGCTCTAAACCATTGCCCTCTAGGCTCACTGCACAAGCTAAATAGGCTTCACATCTCTTTGCTAGCATTCTATTGGCTGACAGAGCTGAAATCACTCCTGAGGGTAACCCCCTCCTATCACCAACAAAACAGACCTCTCTATCATCAGAAGTTTGTAACATCACCTCCTTCCTTAAGCAATCTACTCTGGCTCTATGCACAGATAGCCAATCCATCCCCAAAATGGCATCAAACTCTTTCAACCTCAAAGGAATCAAATCTGCTGCTAATTTCTGACCCTCCACAGAAATATCACAACCTCTATACACTTGGTCTGCTATAAAAGGCCTCCCTACGGGCATAGATACTACCAACTGACTACCCAACTGGCCCACATCTCTAACTAGATGCTTAGCAAACTCACATGAGATAAATGAATGCGTAGATCCAGAATCAATTAAAATATAAGCATCATGATTATCGATGGGTAGCATACCTGTCACCACATCAGGATCAATCTGAGCCTCCTGCCTGGTCATGGCAAACACTCTGGCCTCGGCTCTCGGAATACTGGATGACCCTCCTGGCTGATTAACATTAGGCCCCACCTGACTGGCTGAAGCCACAACACTACCATCACCCCTCCTACTAGGCTGTCCCCTTGGCATTACTGGCCCCTGAGGAAGCCCACCAGCCTGCTGCCCTCTCCTAGGGCAATCTCTCTTCAGGTGACCTAGATCACCACAAATATAACATCCCTTATTGCCCCTCTTACATTCTCCCAAATGAAGTTTTCCACATACATTACATGGGGGTATATTTCTCCCTCCACCAGAAGGACGACCCTGCTCCCCTACATCACCAGACACCCTGCTGGTGGCAACCTGAGGCACACCCCCATAAGGCTTTCTTTGAACTGGGCTAGATGCTGACACAGATACTGATCTTCTGCCCACATCACCAGGGGCTCTAAACCCAGAATAAAACTGTCCAGTCCTCTGGGGTTTCTTAAATGGCTGAGTCCCTCCCGGAGCAGAAGAATAACTAGGAGCACTTCTTTTCATTCTATCCTGCCTCCTACTCATATATTCTTTTTCAATCTCCTCGGCTTTGAGTGCTCCCTGCACCAACTCAGAGTAACTATTGTAGGTCTGCATACAGGTCTTGGCTTTAATAGGGAGATTCAATCCATCCTGGAATAGTCGACATCTCTCCCTCTCATCAGCCACCAAGGCCCTAGCAAACTGAGATAACTCCACAAAAGTGGCTTCATAATCTGCCACGGACATCCTCCCCTGAGTCAGACAAAGGAAATCCCTCCTCTTCTGATCCCTATAAATCTCAGAATAATATTGCTGATGAAATTCTCTTCTAAAATTTTCCCATGTCAACTCCACTCCCTGGGGCTGCCTGCCCTGAATAGATCTCCACCAACTCTGGGCTCTACCCTCCAGTAAAAAGGTGGCAATACTCAGCCTCTGCTCCTCAGAGCATCCCATCACATCAAATACTCTCTCGATCCTCTGCAGCCATGCCCCGGCCTGAATAGGATCAGTAGTTCCCTGGAACTCCAGAGCCCCTAACTTTCTGGCTCTTTCCACATTCCTCACAACCTCCAAATTTTTAGATGGAAGGCTAGAACTAGCACCCACAGCTGCTACCACAGCCTGAGTAATCATGCCTACCAACTCTGACATACTAGGCCCCTGAGTCTGTACTCGAGATGGGTCTACTGGCACAGGGGTAATAGACTGTGAAGAAGACTCTGGCATCTGCTCTGAAGACGCCCTCACTCTAGCCTCATTAGATACTGGCTCGGTGGAATCACTAGAAGCCATTCTATCAATTTGACTTCTTCTAACTGACCTTCTGAGTCTACTTTGACCTTTGCTTCTATCCCTGCCTGAAGATTGCTCTGTCTCTCTAGATGCCTTTGTAGTAATCGTCCTACAAGACATTATTCATTACATCAGTTTCATCATTCAATAGCTATAATCATAAACATTCAATCATCCTAGACTCATACTCATACTTATTCCCCTAGGACCTAATAACCTAGGGCTCTGATACCAAAACTTGTCAGCTCCCCCTCCTCTCTGGGGCCACCGACAGCACACCTGCACACTTGTGGTAATCGGATAGAGTTTTACTAGTCTTTATGTAGCGCTCCATAAAGAGCTAGAGAACCCCAACTAATTATCATAAGTGGCAGACACACGAAAACACATCCTGTTAAAAACTTTTCATTTTCATCTCAATTATATACACAAATCACTCAATCAACACTAAGCATCAACCTGCTCAGATAATATTTTTCATGACATTCCTCAGGCAGTTTACAAGATCACATTCACAATCGACATCAAAATCCTAAGTGCACACATCATGCTCATAATTTTCTCCAAAACATAAGTCTCGTATTCATATCCAAAAAGGTCTAAAACATCATTACATCTCACTGTACACATACACATATACAAATACAAATATCAAACCACACTCTCTCAATATACAAGGCTAGCATTTATACACCCTTGCATCCAAGCAAGCTTCACCAGCTAAGGGTTCTGTCCTGCTTATCTTGTGATCCTGGCAGAAATACTCACTGATCTGAAAGAACATTTAAATCATAGAGGGATGAGACCTAAGTCCCAGTGACTGGATAACCATCTAACTATGGAGAAATAGAGAACCATAACCTCTTATTTTCAATCGTATGCTGATACTATTTAGCTTGTACAAGTCAAAGTACATTTTTAACATGATATCAGATAAAATAAAATGTAGCTTATTCTTCAAATAACATATCAGTACTGAAATACTCTATAATAACTTTTTACTGAAAGATAACTCATTAAGATAAAAATCCATGCATTACAATATGAAAATATGCATTCTTTATCTACAACCCAGACTTCTTTATTAAATTCTCAGACTCCCACCGGAATCTGATTGCCCATTGGCATCTCAAGTAAACTCTCCCTCTCGGGATAACTACTGGCCCACTGGCCCTTTTTATATCACAACATATGCTTTTAAATCTCATGATGCTGGGCTGTGTGTGTAATGCCTCTGAGGTACCACCCTACAGTCGCCCTCCGTAGGTGTACTCTCATCGGGTGCGTGACTAGCAACAGGATCCCCGCACAAATAGCACCCCTTACCCGTGCGGTTCACCTGGCAAAGTGCTTTGTTCCTTAACCCTGGAACCTCGGGTTTTCTCTCTGCCCCCACGGGCTATATATAGTAATCAGCTCCACTGAGCTATGATTCATGCCCCCACGGGCTGCTCACAACCAGCCCCACTGGCCTGGTTAAGCGTGCACTCACCCCTGATTCTGGGGTTCATCGTACGATCTGTTCGCAAGGAGGTGCCGGCTCGATAGTAGTGTGCAATGCTCATGCTACAGTACAGTCTAAAGGGTGATCAGCCCCCTAGCTGCCTGATGCTCAGTATGATACATACATCATTTGTAAAGCTTTATCATGCAAATATGCCATGTATACATTAAAAATCCCCTCATCGAAACTCATGCTTATGTGTTTATGCTCAAAACTCATGCTTATTTCTTTATGCTTAAAACTCATGCTCAAAACTCATTTATCAGAATATCATATACTAGGTTCTCATTTCTCATATTTAAAACATACATAATACTCTGCTAAACATAACATACCATAACTAGGTATTAATCTCATTATACTAGCTCAAATTAACTTCTCATTGCTAGATGAGAAACCCACTCACCTTAGTAGGTTACTCCTCGACTGGTACTCAACTCTGGTATTCCGGCTCCCTGGAATAACCCTCTTGACCTACGTCAACATACAGATACGATAGCTATTAGGATTACCTCCACACGAGGTTTTCCCACGAACCATGCATGCATACATGATCTATCCTCTAATATCTCATTATTTTCTTCCACCCTTTCTCTACTCAAGATTACTTCTACTATTACCTCAAAATACAATAATCTAAGAAAATCTAAAGTCATACAAGATCTAGGGAAGCTATAGCTTACCTGGAGTCGAGCACAAACCCCAAGCTTCCCTTTCCCTTTCTCTTTCTTCCTCCTTCTTCTTCTTCCTCTTCCTCTCTTTTCTCCTCTTCTTTCTCTCTTTCTTTCTTTCTTTCTTTTCTCTGGCTGAACCCACGTTTCCCTTTTTCTCTAATGACTTGGGGACCAAGTCATGGAAACTTAAGGGTTAAGGCATGCCAAATTCCCTTTTGCCCTCAAACACTCTTAACGCACGCTTTTTAGAAAACACGTGGCTCACTTATAACCATGATATTTTGCCCTTAGATTTTCTTTCCCAAGTTGCCCTTAACACAATTAGCAATTGACATCGGAGCCTTTTCCCATTTTGCCCCTGATATAGCATTTTTTTAATCGATTTATAGCCCAGATTATCATTTTTACTTAAATCGATACTTTTATGTAACATTTCTAAGAAAAGACTTTACCAGCTTGAAGAACTCGATTTTAGAAATCCAACGGTTCAAACGGCATCCAAATCGGACTTGAAACGGAATAAATATGAAATTCTCAAGATTTAACTCAGAAAAACCTGCCGTCTTGGAGTCGGCTCCAGCAGAAATAGGTGTCGGCTCCAGAAAATAGGGTCGACTCCAGAAAAATAGGTGTCGACTCAGAAATGCCTCGACTCCACTCTGCAGGTGTCGACTCCAAAGCGTGCCGAAAGTTTAAAACCGTGCCAGAGTCGACTCCACTCCAAATAGGTCGACTCCAACCACTAAAAACATCATTTTAGGATAAAACTCAAACTAAACTTGATTTTTCTTGTGATTTAAACCCATTAAAACTTAAGTCTCTCAATTTCTTAAATCAAACTCATTAACATTCAGAAATATACTATTTACTCCAAAATTTCTTCTCTTTACATTTATCAAAAGGCCAACACACCCACATTTCACTGAAACTTTCTGACTTTCATTTCAAATGAAAATTGCCATAAATTACAAGGTTTTCAGGATGTTACAGGCATCTTTCGGCAGAGCGCGCTACGAAGTGGTTAAGTGCCGCTATCCTCCTGGTTAGGCACTGAACTTCTTTAATTGATGCGGGGGCGCCATCTGCTGGAGAGCTTGAATCTTCTGGGGGCTTTACCCCGCTGGGAGACCATGAAGCCGAGGAACTTCCCAGAGTTAACGCCGAAGGCGCACTTAGTCGGATTGAGCTTCATCTATTTGCGGAGTGTCGCAAAGCTCTCCGAGAGATCCTTGATGTGCTGTGATGCTTCTTTGCTTTTGACCAGCATGTTGTCGACGTACACCTTCATGTTCCGGCCGATTTGTTCCTTGAATACTTTGTTGACCAGCCTTTGGTAGGTGGCTCCTGCATTTTTAAGACCGAAAGACATAACACGGTAACAGTAAGTACCTCGGTCGGTTATGAAGGCGGTCTTTTCCTCATCTTCGAGGGCCATCCGGATCTGGTTGTAGCCGGAGTAGGCATCCATGAACGTTAGCATTTGATGACCCGAGGTGGCATCCACAAGTTGGTTGATCCGGGGGAGAGGGAAGCTGTCCTTCAGGCATGCTTTGTTGAGGTCGGTGAAGTCGATGCAGATCCGCCACTGTCGTTCGACTTCTTCACCATGATGACATTTGACAACCAATTTGGGTAATTTACCTCCCGGATGAAGTTCGCCTTGATAAGTTTATCGACCTTCTCTTCAATAGCTCTCTGTCATTCTGGGGCAAAGCTCCTCTTCTTTTGCTTGACGGGCCGGTACATCTCGTCCACATTAAGGCGGTGGACGAGAACTTCGGGACTGATTCCTGGCATGTCGGAGGCGGACCAGGCGAAGACATCGGTTGCTTCGGAGAAATTCGATCAGCTCCCGCCGAGATTCGCCTTTCAGCAGCGACCCGATCTTTATGATTCGGTTGGTACGAGCCTCGTCCAGTGGTACTTCTGTCAGTTCCTCGGCTGGTTCCCCCCGTTGCTCGGCGAAGTCCTCCTAAGTGTTCAGCCCATCAACTTCAGGCATTCTAGACTGAAGGCTGGTGACAAAACACTGCTGAGCCATAGTTTGGCTCCCTCGGATGACACCAATTCCTCATCCAGTGGGGAACTTCATAGATAGGTGCGGGATGGAGACAACGGCTTTGAGAGACATCAGGCCGGGTCTTCCAAATATGGCATTGTAGGGTGACCTGAGCTTAGTCACTAGGAAGTCCGTGTGAACAGTGGCCACAAGGGGCCAGGTTCCTGCCCAAACTGTTAAGGTTACGACCCATTCTGGGACGATAACGTCGCCGGTGAACCCCATAAGGGTGGAGTCCACTGCTCGGAGGTTTTCCATGAGCAATCTCATCCTGGAAAACACATCGAGGTACAAAACATTCACGGAGCTTCCACTATCAACAAGGATCCGGCTTACATCGTAGTTATTCAAATTGAGGGATACAACCAGTGCGTCGTCATGTGGGAACTGTATTCCTTGGAGATCATCGTCGGAGAAGGAGAGCTCGCCCGTTCGTGCTCTCTTTGGCGCCGAGCCTTCATCATCATTTCTGGAGCTCGAGCCGCCGGCCTCTTCAATCATGTTAATGTGGCCGATCACGGGTGGATTGGGAGGAGGAGGAGGCTGCTGAGGTTCGGGCTGGCGGTCACCTCCTTGTCCTGGCTCAGGCGCCCTCCTGAACTAGTTCAGTCGGCCCCGTTGGATCAGCCTCTCAATCTCATTCTTCAACTGCTAGCATTCCTCGGTGTCGTGGCCATGCTCCCGGTGGTAGTGGCAGTATTTGGTGGGGTCCCTCCGGGTTGGGTTCCCTCGGAGAGGAGCTGGTCGGGGGAGCTGGCGCTCTATCTCCATAAGGATTTGTGCCCTGGGTACAGTTAGTTGGGTGTACCGGTCGAATCGCCTGGGCGGGCTCCGGGAACGATTTCTTGGCAGCGACAGGGGAGCTCTTTGGCGGCGAGGCGGGCTTGGCTGACGGATGGGCCGGTGCCTATCGGAACCTTTAGGTTCTTTCTTCTTCGCCAGCTCGGCGTAGGCAGCTCTCCGTGATTCCTCGACCCTGGCGTATTTGTCTGCTAGGGCCATCATATCGGAGAGGTTCGGGGGGTAGCTAACTTCCATCGTCAGGTAGAAGTCGCTCTCCTTCAAAACTCCCCCGCTAGGGCGGACATAGCCACCTCATGATTAAGGTGGTGCACCTCCAGCATGGCGTTGTTGAAACGACCAAGGTAATTTCTCAAGGACTCCCCCTCTCTCTGCTTAACTTCAGAGAGGGAGTCGGACCTTCGTCAGTGACGGTGGCTACTGACGAACTGGCCAATAAAAAGATGGCTCAGCTCATCGAATGAATCAACGGAACCTGGTTTCAAGGCGTTGAACCAGGTTCGGGCAGATCCTCTGAGGGTGGAAGGGAAGGCGCGGCAGAGGATCACGTCTGATGCTCCGTGGAACATCATTATTGACTGGAAGCTACTGAGATGATCATCCGGATCAGAAGAGCCATGGTAGGGCTCGATGGCGGGTAGCTTAACATGGGAGGGAATCACTTCCTCCATGATCCCTTTGGAGAAAGGGATGCCCTGCTCTGCCTTGGGCTGAGGCGGATAGGCCTGCTTGGCGGCGTCCAGCTCCTGACGCATCTCCCAGATTTATCGGCGGATCTCCTCTTCAGATGTTAGAGGAGGAGCTGGGCGAGGGAGCGCGGGGACGACATCGAATCATGGCGGAGGACACCGGGGAGAGGGTCCGGGCCCGCCGAGATCTGGGAGGATCCCTGTTGTAGCCACCTCATGGGACTGGTTTGTCCCCCTTGGGTCGGTGCTGGGGGTCCAAGGCTCCATGCGGACCAGAGGAGGAGGTGGCTAGAGAGAAAGGGGCAGCGGCCTCCTCAGGGCGGCGTGGAGCAGGGGCAGTTGCGAGGCGCTCCTGAACTAGATGGGTCAGGGCTTGGACCTGCTGGACCAGCATGGCGAACTGGTCCTGGGTCACCGGGATGGCTAGCGGCGATGGGGTCTCGACGGGTGGCGGCTACGGCGCTACGCTGCTCATCGGATCAGGTCTCTAGGAGGCGACCTGGTCCTGGGCTTCAGAAGTTGCCCTTCTTCGATTAGCCATTGGAGATGTTCTCTTCCGGATCGAGATCCTTGTCTCATTTCTTCAAGTTTTAATGGGACTTGAGGCCCTTCCTCTAGCGCCAATCTGTTGCCGCCGGGATCTGTCCTCCGACTCAGGCGCGGCCGGTCTCCTGATCTGGGCTTCCTCCTGGACGGACCTGCATAGAAGTCCTCACGCGAGAGGCTTGGGGGTGGCCCTCAGCGGAAGACCCTCCGACGCTAAAGTCAGTGGGGATCGTCGATCAACAGAAATGAGGAAAGGGATCTCTCTGGGGAGTCCCTCCAGGGGTGGCCAATCGGGAGCTCTGGGGGAGCACCGATGAGCAGTGAAGGTGAAAGAGAGTGAGTGAGTGTGAGAGTGAGCCAGGAGCTGTGAGCGCATACCTGAGAGAATCTGGGAGTGCCATATTTATAGGTAATCACCTGGATCTTGAACGCCTTCTGGAAGGTTCGAAGGTTGTTAGGATACGGAGATGATTTGAATCAAGCTGTTGTAGGGCCGGTGGGATCCGTATCTTGTTCGTTGAAGGATCAACGGCTGGGAGAGCTCTTTGATGGCCCGAGATTTGATGAATGCGTGGGCCCTAGGCCGTTATTGTAGACCCTAGACCATTTCTCGATATGATTCTTTGTTTGGGATTCTGTTACGCTAGGCTTGGGCTCTCCCGCGTCGGGTTCCACGGAGGTGAGTGTCGAGCCATGGAAGCTCAGGGAGGCCGTGCTATGGGAGCTCGGGGAGCCGAGCTATGGGAAGCTCGGGGGAGCCGAGCTATGGGTAGCTGGGGAAGCCGAGCTATGGGAAGTTCGTGGGAGCTGAGCTACGGGAAGCTCGGGGAAAGTCGAGCTACGGGAAGTTCGGGGAAGAGCCGAACTATGGGAAGCTCGGGGAAGCCGAGCTATGGAAAGCTCGGGGAAGAGCCGAACTATGGGTTGCTCGACCCGTTGGATCATATTAGTTAGCTCGTTCTTCGGGGGCGTAATGTAGCGGGCGGGGGATGGGGCTGATGTTAGCCCCTTCGCACGGTTATCAACGCAATGATGATTTTACCCCTCAATAAATATATGTGGATATATGTCAATTAGTAAAAATACATATATAAATAGTTATATAATTAAACTTTGTGACTATAAAATTAAATATATCCTAATTAGAAGGTAAATTAAATTAGCACTATTGATACAATCATTTATTTTCAAATGCCATATAAAAACATTAAATAACATTGTAAATGGTATTATGAATTGGACTCTCTCTTCTTCTTTTTTTGCCCATGAATCTCAATAGAGATATGGACGTTAAATTCATGCTCTTATCTCTTATCCGGTGGCGTTCATCCGTCGGATGGCCCACTACTCGCTGGCGGCCCTTCCGCGTCCGCCGTTCCTTTCCATATGCGGCATGCGTATCTCGGCGCCATGGCATGTCCGGGTCCCACTTTGACCCAAGTTGCGAAAAAGAACGCGAATATTGCCTTTCCCATCTTTTGCAACGCTTGGTGCATTGCGTGGTACGAAACCGCCAATGCGAACACGACTTATGGCGTGAGACCAATCGTTGCAACGTTCCGCGTCCGTTTTTGCGCTGCCGGGTGGAAGGAGCCAGTGACAGCGATGCCGCCTTCCTCTCCCAACGGCATCGCTGCGATTGACTTAAAATACGACAACCCCTCGCTTCCATTTAATTATCGTAATCGCCATTCTAACGGATAGACATAAAATATCACAACGCAACGCTCCTACCCACCTCAAGAAAAGGCTCCTCCGGATGAACAATGGACTTTAGATTGCCACCGAGCAGCGGCGCTAATTATTTATTATTCATTACTTTTCCTCCGAGGGGAATGGCATTCTAGATATTCATACGAAAACCAGGGGCGGTTGCTCACGAGGCTTCACCGCCGTGGCGTGCTATAGAATCCGAAGTTGGAAATCGCCCACAGAAGGGAGAAGGGGACGGAAGCGACGAGAGAGCGGGGGAGAGAAGCGAGAGCGTAGGCTGGCGACGGTCTCATGGGAGAATTAAGCGGCTAGAGATCCAACGAACGGCACCATGGCTTCCTATTTTGCCCCCATTAAACCTCTCCTTTTCTGCTCCTTGCTCTCCCCCCGTCTCCTCGTCGGTGCTAACCATACCTCCGCCCGCTTCTGCTCCCGCTAACGCCTTTCGGTCCGTCCTCCGCCAGGTTTCCGACTAGGGCTAGGTTTAGGGTTCGGATTCTTTTATTCTTTTAATACCGATTCTTTGCTATTCTTTCCGGCCATGGAGCCGGCGGCGAAATCGAGTTCCATGAAGAACGTTGTGGTGCGCGTCCTGCTCTTCAGCGTCTTCGTCCTCCTCCTACGCTTCGTCTACGTCGTCACCATCTACGGCGGGCCCTGCGTCTCTGGCGATTTCTGCCTCCTTTCCTCACCCGGTGACGGCCTCAGCATCGCCGGCGCCACCGCCGGCGTCTCTGCCGGCTCTGCCGCCTTCGTCCGCGTTGCCGCCGGTTCCACCGCCGCCACGCCCGCCCTCTGGACCACCCGGGAGTGGCGCAAGGCCGTGGACTATTACTCCGCCGTCTTCCAGGATCTCCTCGTGGAGGGCTTCCTCTCCCCGACGGCCAAGTCCCTCTGCGTCGACGCCCCAGCTGGCCACGAGGTACTCGCCCTCAAGGAGATCGGCGTCCCCGACGCCGTTGGCGTCGCCAAGAAGAAGGCCCCACCGCTGGTCGTCGCCGGCGGCGACCTCCTCCACCTGCCGTTCCGCAACGGCACCTTCGACTTCGTGTTCGCCGGACGAAGCCTCGACCGATCCAAACGGCCGGCGGATCTCGCCGCGGAAATCGTGCGGAAGCTGAAACCCGAAGGATTTCTGGTCGTCCTCACTACCTCCGCCGGCGATGCGTACAGCCTCCACTCCCTCGTTGATATCTTCCCCTCCTGCCAGAACCTCCGCTCCCGCGAGATCAGCGGCCCGGATTCATCCTCAGACCTCCGCGAAATCGTATTCCAGAAGAAATTAGGCAGTGAGATTCTTGTCCTCAAGGAAAAGGAGGCGGAGGATTCCTATCCATCCTCCGGTGGCAATTCCGTGAACATGTGCTCCATTCCTGAACACAAGCTCCAAATTCTAAAATCCGCGGAGCCTCTGATCAAAGAGGAGCCATTGAAGCCATGGATCACCCTGAAGAGAAACATCAAGAACATCAAGTACCTTCCATCCATGGCGGATATAAGCTTCAAGCCGAGATACGTGTACGTCGACGTTGGCGCCCGGAGCTATGGTTCGAGCATTGTGAGCTGGTTCAGGAAGCAGTACCCCAAGCAGAACCACACCTTCGACATCTATGCCATCGAGGCCGACCGGGCGTTCCACGACGAGTATGCCGCCAAGAAGAATGTCAATTTGCTGCCTTTCGCTGCCTGGGTGCGCAATGAGACCCTGACTTTCGAGATCAATCGTGACCCGGAGCAGCATGATGCTGAGAAAAAGGAAGGTGGCCGCGGGATGGGTCGGATCAGGCCGGGAAGCGTGCCCACCGAAGGTGTGTCGTCCGGGGAGGTGCATACGATTCATGGATTTGATTTTGCTGAGTGGTTGAAAACGACGGTGTCGCCGAAGGATTTTGTGGTGATGAAGATGGACGTGGAGGGGACGGAGTTCGATCTGCTGCCGAGGCTGTTCGAGACCGGGGCCATCTGTTTGATAGATGAGCTCTTTCTGGAGTGCCACTATAACCGGTGGCAAAGGTGTTGCCCAGGGGAGAGGTCTCCGAAGTACAAGAACACCTACGGGGAGTGCTTGAAGCTGTTCACTTCGCTCAGGAAGAGCGGCGTTCTTGTTCATCAGTGGTGGTGATCGGTAACCGATTGCAAACACACACACAAATAATTACGTATACGGTCTCTGTGTCATTTGTTGCTTGTTATTCATAGGATTGCTTTCTTACTATATGCCTTTTCAGTGCTTCTACAGTAGTTGAGAATTGTATAGCTTTAAGCAAGCAAATACAGAATTCAATTCCTGTCGATGTCATTGTTCTCATTGCTCATTCATCTTTTAATCGGTCTCTACTGGTGTAGTTCAGCTATCTGCATTCTTTATTTATTTTCATTTATTTAAAATATTGTTGCCACTTTCATGTATTTTACATGTGAAAATGTAGAGCTGTTATTTGTGGTGGTTTTTTATCAGTTGAGATATCTCTACATCTTAGTTTGCTGTATGGTTTATCATGTCCTTTTGCACTTATATTTTTTTTCTTTGGAGTTCTTATACTTGTTAAAGTTTGTTGGATATCCATCACTCTATCAATTATACTGAAAAATGGATAGAAGCAATGAAAACGCCATATTTGTAAATATTTTTGAAATGTTTAGACAACTGAGAAGATGAAAACGTCATGCATAAATTGACACATATCACCTATCTTGGGATATTTTAAGGTGAATTCATTATATTAGATTTGCACAATATCCTGTGGATGAATTCTGACAAACAATATTGTGTTGCATGGCAAGCCTTTGTCTTAATTTTGTGGAAAATGAATTGAACATATGGGAGATGAATACCTGCGATTGCATGGTTGACATTTATTGGCTGCATGTTGTCACGAAATGTTTTTAGACCTAAATCTGTTGTATAAATTATTGGGTGAGATAGAATATTTATTTGCAGTTATTAAGGTGCGGGTGTACTTATGTACAACGTTGCTATCCGTGAAGCTCATCGCTTCATCTGACGTAGCTTTAACATTCTACCTATTTTGCAATGTTGGAGATGCACCTGGTACTCTGCTTCTGTAGAGGTTGTTTAAAAGTTACCACACATTGTCATGTGCAATGTTTCCATGAGCACAAACTCAATTTTGCTTCTCCCTATCGGATATAACATCTCTTGATTTCCCTTTTATTAAAATTGATTTTTGTAAAAGCAACAATTTATGTTAGTTTGTAAAAGCAACAATTTATGTTAGTTTGTAAAATCCCTATGTTTCCTCTAGTATATATATTCATTTGACTTTTAGGAGACTAGTTAAGAGCATGCTTTCCATAATCCCAGGGATGAAAATGCAGGTTATGATGAAATATGTGGTGAGTTAAAAACTTTCCAACATATGTATATATGAACTAAACCAGTTGAATGGTTGCAATGTAAGGGAATAGGTTTTCTTTTTTCCTCTTTTATAAGGATCATATATTTGTTCCCTCAAGTTTAGTTAAGGTTCTTGCTTTTATTTAACTGTATGTGTAGCATGGAAAGCACTCATTGGATTAAAAACTTCTTAACCTGTTTGCACAAATTTTTTGAGTGAAATTTTTTCAACAGTTGCGGTTATTAAATTGGTAGACAAGGGAACTTGTCTGAGTATAAGTTTTGGACTTGTGTGCCATCTAGCTATAGTGATAGGATGATAAATGTTATATTTCTACAAAGATTAGCCTACCAACATGGCATTGAAGTTTTTATTGTAGAAGGGAAAGGGTGACATGGTGTAGTTTTTAGTAGTTCTGTAGATGCAACCGTTCTCATCACAAGCAAAGGATGGTAAGAGAAATACTGAAGGTTTCCTTCAATATAATAGTGGTGTTTAGTCTTGAAATGTTTTAGTTAATTGATTAATTATGGCAATGTTCTCTGTTCCTTCTGCAGACATGATGAAATGCAATAGAGCTGTTGCTTTACATTCACGGTAGAATTACTGAATCTTAAAGATGAAGCTGGCAATTATAATAAGCCAATGTAATTGAATATGCTCTACCACAGGGGGTAGATTGTTTCCCCATGAAGTCCACACTTGTCATCTAAACTTTGCTGAACAAATAACCTACAAATTCTACAGAATTTATCAAAGCATAGACAGTTGTGCTAGAAAGCAGACTAAAATGCTGACAATGATAGATTGTTTTGTTGAGCAAAGCAGTTGGCATAACAAGCCAACCTCAACTCAACTCAACTCATCTAAGCCTTTTTCCAACTACATGGAGTCGGCTACATGAATAAGGCATATGATGAAGTTTTACGCTAGCTCTCAGCTACCTAATGAAATAACAATTTAAAATTAAGAATAAGAAATATGTCAGCAGAACTGTTTTAGAGAAACTATGCATACAGGAAGCTATTAGAGGGGTTGATTGGCTAGAAAATAATAAAAATCAAAATATTTGAAACAGGAAAACTTCACTCGTTGGGTATGAAAATCTGGTGTCTCTTAGAAGATGCAATTGTAAAGTTAGGTAGAAAGATTGTGATAGTGGCCGTGACTTTTGGTGATAGTGATTTTAGCTAGCAGGCGTTCGGGGAAAATAGAGTACTTAATATCTCTGTTGAAATGGCCATTATCTTTGATTCTTGTTAAGATGGAGAGATGGAACGTATTCTTTGGTTGTTTTTATCCCAGGCAAGAACAATTAGATGGTTGTTTTATGATCAAGCGTAGTGATTGAATGATGTTGGTATAGACCAGTATACTTGATATCCTTGGTTGATGGAATGGCTTTTTTTGGTCTGCTTGATAATTGGTCATGTGGGTTTGTTGCTCGAATTTTGCTATCTATGGTCCCATATTATACCTTAGGTGTATTCCTACGTTAGACAGTGTTGCCGTCGGGATTTGTCCTCCGACTCGGACGCGATCGGTCTCCTGATCTGGGCTTCCTTCTGGGCGGACCTGCACAGAAGTCCTCACGCAAGAGGCGTTGGGGGTGGCCTTCCGCGGAAGACCTTCCGACGCTCAAGTCAGTGGGGATCGACGATCAATAGAAATGAGGAGAAGGATCTTTTTGGGAAGCCCCTCCAGGGGTGGCCAATCGGGAGGGAGTACCGATGAGCAGTGAAGGAGCCCGGGAGTGAGTGAGAGTGAGAGTAAGCTAGCCCGGGAGTGAGTGAGAGTGAGAGTAAGCCAGTAAGCCAGGAGCTATGAGCGCATACCTGAGAGAATATGGGAGTGTCATATTTATAGGCAATCACCTGGATGTTGAGTGCCTTCTGGAAGGTTCGAAGGTTGTTAGGATACAGAGATGATTCGAATCAAGCTGTTGTGAGGCCGGTGGGATCCGTATCTTGTTTGTTGGAGGATCGACGGCTGGGAGGGCCCTCTGATGGCCTGAGATTTGATGAGTGCATAGGTTCTAGGCCGTTATTGTAAATCCTAGGCCACTCCTCGATATGATCCTTTGTTTGGGATTCTGTTACGCTAGGCCTGGGCTCTCCCGCGTCGGGTTCCATGGAGGTGTGCGTCGAGCCATTGATTGTTCGGGGGTTGCTCGGAGGACCGGGCTATGGGTAGCTCGGGGGTAACCGAGCTATGAAAGTTCAGGGAAGCCGAGCTGTGGGTAGCTCAGAGAAGCGGAGCTGTGGGTAGCTCGGGGAAGCCGAGCTATGGAAAGCTCGTTGAAGCCGAGCTATGGGTAGCTCGGGGGAGCCGAGCTATGGGAAGCTCAGGGGAAGCCGAGCCACGAGAAGCTCGGGGAAAGCCGAGCCACGGGAAGCTTGGGGGAGCCGAGCTATGGGAAGCTCGGGGAAGAGCCGAACTATGGGTTGCTCGACTCGTTGGATCATATTAGTTAGCTCGTTCTTTATGGGCGTAATGGGAGGATGGGGCTGATCCTAGTCCCTTCGCACGGTTATCAATGCAATGGCGATTTTATCTCTCAACACATGCCCCCCACTTCCTAGTTCGAAGCGTAGGTTCGGGCGTAGGGAGTATAGGCCTAGGTGGCACAATCTGGACGAGGGGACATGTATTCGACAGCCCACGCAATGATGTCATAATTAATGCTGCGTGGCTGTTTTGCCTTTTCGAGGTGGATCTGTCATTCCTTGGGCGAAGGCAACAGCTGGGAAAGCGCCACGTAGGAGATCTTGATTTTCACGGCGCTCGTAGTGGCGGTTCCGGATGTCTTGGTTGAGACGCCTCATCTTCACCCTGAGGCGGTTTTCCTTGGGAAAAGCGGAGTCGAGGCGGCGCCTTCCCTATTTGTAGCGTTCTCTCGCTTTCCCTTAGAGAGCTTCGTCTTTCTGTTTTCACAGCAATCTGAGCGTCTCTTGCGATTGAAGACATGGTGAGTCAGAGTGATCAGGCTTCAGAGGTGACCTTGGCGGACCTGGAGTGGATACGCCGTCTGTACAAGATCCCCCAGGATGTTACCTTGTTGCTTCCAACGGCTAAGGATAGGGTAACATTTGGATTGGGAGACGGAGCGTTCTGCTACGAGAAAAGTTTGAGGGCAGGCCTTAGGTTTCCTCTTCATCTGCTGGTGCGAGAGGTGATGAAGTTCTACAATATATGCTTCACCATGGTGGCTCCCAACAGTTGGCGCAACCTCATCGGGTTCATCTCGTTGTGCAACCGTGTCAGAGTAACTGCGACCCTTTCAATGTTCAGGGTGTGCTTCAATCTGGTCTTCAGGAGGGCCTCAGAGTGGCCCTACATCGGCCCCCGAAGGTCCTTCAAGATTATCTTCGATAACCCGTTGTCGATAAAGGAGTGAAAGTTGCGATTCTTCGTAGTCGAGGGGAATATCGGCTCGGATTTTCCTCGGGTATGGGGATAATACACAAAGGATCCAGAAGCGCACCCGGAGTTAACCAAGTCGGAGAAAAGGGATCTGATAGTGTTGCGCGGCAGTCGAGCACTTCCAGCCAGTGTCCTATCGGAGGACGCTCTCTTTGCGGCCGGATTGAGTCCCGTCGATCCTCGCGGTGAGTATCACTTCGCGGCCGATAGCTTAGTGTGGCTCCACTTTCGATTTTTGTGCGAACTAACAGGCGAATCACATTGCCCCTACAGCCGAAAGGTCGGCGCTCGCAGACCAGATGAGGGAGGAGCTAGGAAAGCATCACAGGAGATCCGGCTCCAGCAGCAAGCATCGGGCCGAGAAGAGGTCTCGTCCTTCCGGCTCCCACCTTAGGGGGATCAGGAGAGATGGTGATGATCGGCGCTCCTCGTCGCCGCAGGCCGGAAGTATCAAAGTTCCGGCGGCGCATGACCTTTCGGTGCCGGAGGAGGGTCTGTCCGGAGGTGAAGGTCAGGATGCCGCAGGGGTTTCGGAGGAGGCTGCCGGAATTTCCTCCCCGCCTGTCGTCATTTTGTCCGATGATGGCAAGGGAGCAACGTCGGTTCACTCGGGGGCCCCCGTTGGCGGGGCGGTCCGGTCTCCCTCATTGGAGGCCAGTGGCTTGGAGAGGTTACAGGCTGAGGTGGGAGCGACCTCCGCTTCAATCGAGGCGGGGGAAGTGGTCACGGCTGCTGAGGTTCGGCCTGGGCCGCTGGTAGGAGAGCCAGTAGGCGACGAGGGATGGCCGAACCTGTTAAACCAGCGATCGAAACTCGCGGGGGGTTTTCTGGTGGAGGGCCTTCCGCCGAGGCATGGGAGGCTCCGGGGGGAGCCGAAGTTCCTGAAGAGTCTGTTGTGGGTAGGGGGATTTCCGAGGAGGTAGAAGCAGAAGAGGAGGAAGAAGGAGGAGGGGAAGAAGGAGAAGGAGGGGAGCCGTCGAGCGAAGGGGACGTTCGGACCGGGGCTCCCCTCGCCGGAGTTGAAATGCCCGAGGCTTTGCAAATGAGGGCCCTGGTGGAGGAGGCCGGCCAACCGAGGGCCTCATGGGTCGCGGGTTCCCAAGTTGGCTCCCTGAGCGCAGACTTTCACTCACGCGACCTGGAGGTGAGTGCAAAGTTCTTCGCTCTGATGCGGTCCGCGTTCCAAGGGGGAGAGAGTTCCTTGACAGGAGGGAGTTATCCAGAGGACCTTGTTGAGATGGCTTTTAGATACACCAGGGCGCCGCATGAGGCTTTTCTTCTCCCCGAGATTAATGATCTTGCTCTCACGAGGATCGCTACAGATTACGCGTCTCGGGTAAGTAGTCGCGCTGAAGTAGGGTCTTTAGTCAGCTAGTTCGACTGTATTCTTTATGTGTGTAATCTTTTTTTGCAGAATGCCCTGATCATGAGGGCGCTGAAATGGCGCTTGCATCTGGCTATTGGAGCTTGGGCTCGGGCCCGCCAGGAGGTCGATCACCTCAAGGAGAGGGTGGATTCTACTAATAAACTTTTCCGAGCCCTGGTGGTCCTTTGGAGGGAGGGAGCTCGAGGAGGCTCGCAGGATTCTTGCAGTTGAGAGGGAAAGAGCCTCTTAACTCGCTGCACAGGTCAGTGAGCTCCAAGGCTTTCGCGAGCAATCCGAGAAGGCTAGTCTGGAGCTTTCTCAGGCCAAGGTGGAGCACGAGAGCAAGGTCAATTCTATGCAACAGTTCTTTGATAAGAGGTGGGACCAGCTGAAAGCCAGCCATACCGAAGATAAAGGCAACTGGAGCAGAAGGCTCGAGGAGGAAGAGCATAGGTGTCGGCGGCAGCAGGACCACCTCACCCGCCTGAATAAAGAGCTCGCCGACACAAAGGATCAGCTAAAGTGGTCGGATGAACGAGCTGCCCGGCTTTCTGACGAGCTTGACTACGCCCGTCAAGAAATTGGAGATACCCAGTCCCGGGTGGATGAGCTAAAAGAGAGCCTTCGCCAAAACCAATCGGCTAAGTCTAGGGCTCTCAATAGGGTCCAAGTGCTGGAGGGTGAGCTAGCCCGGTGGGACGAGCAGGTAGGGCGCTATTGGTTTTACCCATTTTGGTCTTTCGGCTTCCGCTTTACTTGGCTTTTTGTCTGCAGTTGAACAGGATGAGACAGGAGTTTCAGGGGCGGTTGGTGGCATTCGGAGAGGAGGCGGCCTCGAGGCACCGAAGGATCTCCGAATTGGAGAAACAATTAGCCGAGGCAAGCGTGCGGGCCTCTTCAACGGTAGGGGAGTACAAGAACTCTACTGAGTGTGCCGACGAACGCAGGGCGGCCTGCGCCGATGCATTCCAGCTCGGCGAAGAGGAGGCGCGGGCTAAGATTGCCCAACTTATCCTGACCTGGACCTGTCCTGTTTGGAAACCGAGTATTATGAGGCGCGCACCCCGGGGGCCGAGGAAGACGAATATGGAGAGATTTCCGACGTCGATCTCGAAGCTGTTATGGGAGTTAACACTGCCGCCGAGGTACCCCAGCGAGACACCATCGAGAAGGGGGGGCCAAGCGATGCTCCCGCCGGCACTACCGCAGGAGATGCCGGGCCTGATCCCAAGTCTTGACCCTTTGGGGGCTATATGTATTTTTCCTTTCTTTTGTTTTGTAGTTCGACCGGAAATCAGTAAACGGATCAACCATTTTTCATTTGTTTGTCTTTCCTGGATGGTTTCCTGTCTTGAATTTTAGTCCTAACTACGAGCACCGCTTGGTTGGTTTCCGGGCTCGAATTTTGGAGGAATAGGAATATCCTCGACGAAAGAGTTGAGCGACAACATAGCCTGGTACAAAGGGAGGTTGAGAGACGATTCAATTCGGCTTAGGCCGAATGACACAGTGGTTCGACTAGGTCCGAAGAATGAAATAGCTCGGCTAAGGCCGAGGGATGAAGTGGCTCGACTAGGACCGAGGGACGGAGTAGCTAGGCTAAGGCCGAGGAAAAAGGTAGCTCGGCTGGGGCCGAGGGACGGAGTAGCTCGGCTTAGGCCGAAGAAAAAGGTAGCTCGGCTGGGGCCGAGGGACGGAGTAGCTCGGCTAAGGCCGAGGAAAAAGGTAGCTCGGCTGGGGCCGAGGGACGGAGTAGCTCGGCTAAGGCCGAGGTAGTCCACCTTACTAGTGGCCAAACTGTGGTCGTGCCTTCGACGGAAGGAGGGGGGTTTGTTGAACCTTCGCTGTTACCCGTTTATTCTTTCTGGTAAAGAGTGGGTTTGGCCTTTGCATTCATTTATTACCCCTGTCAGCGCTTTGTCCTTTCCAAGGCAGGTCGATTTTCGTTTCACCGAAGCAGGTAGTACGGCTCTGCAGCCAGCAAAAGGTCGCCAGGCACCCTCTGATGGACCTTTGCTGTATTGGTCTTTTCCGACGCGGACTGCTTTGGCGTGTGGTGCAAGTGCTTTTTTGCCATTGGAGGATGTCGTTTTCGCAGGGCGATCCCTCGGATCTGCCAGTATCTGCAAGATCGGCGGACGATTTTCTGCATTTAAAGCTCGTGATTCGGGATCATAGATAATCTTTTGGTATGCGTCATGGCTCGAGCGACGCGCTTGGCGCGCATTGTGGGGCGCTGTTTTTATTTCAGGAGGCCACATGGTGGCGCGGGTTTGGCGTCTTGAATCTCGGGGCTTTCTGTTCTCGTAGCTGTTTCTGGTTCGTCTCTGCCTATAAAAAGAGGGAAGAGGACCGTGTTGGGCATCCCAAAGTTTTCTTTTCTGTAAACTGTGGAGGTGCACACAATGCCTGTTTCTTTGGGGCTTAGAGCGGGATGACCGAGCTTTCCCCCTGCAAGTCGTCATCGTTCTCCGGACAGTTGGGGTGACGAAGGAGCCGTCGGGGGGTGGCTTGCCCTCAAGAAAGGAGCTCCGGAGATGGTATGGAGAGCGCACAGGAGGTCCGCAGAGATTGCATGGAGAGCGCACATATACGCTTCATGTGTGACCTTTGCGGTTCGCCTTTGGGGACGTACGGTAGGAAGTGTACGCGGGCTCCCCATGGCTTGCGTGAATTTCTCCTCCTCCCCTGGCCCGGATCCCTGGGCTCGTCCGTCCGGGGAATCTTTTGCCACGTGAGGAGGGGGTGATGGTGTGTCGCTCGCTGGTACATTGCCTTTTGACTTGGGCAATGGCTAGCTGTACACACTAGATTTGGGGGAGTGCCCTGGTATCAGGGTCCGCGAGCTTCCTTCCTACTCGTCGGAGGGCCCTTCGGTTGGGTGGTTTGGGGCAAAAACCCGTCCACCCTTTCTGATTTCTCTGATATCTTGGTTGGGACGCCGAGATATCATTATTAACCGAAGCTGGTCGCAACGGTTGGGCCGTGTCGTCCGCTCATTATCGGCTTGAGCTGACTGGTTCGTGGTTTGCCTGATTTGTTGGACCGGACGCCGGAGCATCATAGTCACCCGAAGCTGCTTTGGAGCAGTTTGCCCGAGTTATGTACCCGTTCTTATTTCGTGCATTTCAATGCACTTGTAATGCCTCTCAAACGGTTGTAATTGGTTTCGACGGTAATGAAATAAAGGCAGTTTTACTCTTTCTCCTAGTTTCTGTTTCTTTTGTACTGAGGGTTGTTGTTGGCAATGAAACGAGGCGCGGGGATATCGTTCGTTCTTGGCCGAGGATCCCGTGCTATCCGACCTAGTCGGGGCTCATAAGCTGCCCAAATTCAGGCGGAAACCTGGAGATTGTTTGGCAGTAGAACATATTCCTTAACTTTGACCGAAGCTTAGAGATTTATTATTCGACTCTGTTGAGGTTCGGAGACTTATGACTCGGTGCAGCCGAGGTTCAGAGATTTATGGCTAGGCCCTGCCGAGGTTCGGAGAATAGTTGCTCGGCCCAGCCGAGGTTCGAAGATTTATGGCTCGGCCCTGCTGAGGTTCGGAGAATAGTTGCTCGGCCCAGCCGAGGTTCGGAGATTTATGGCTCGGCCCTGCCGAGGTTCGGAGAATAGTTGCTCGGCCCAGCTGAGGTTCGGAGATTTATGGCTCGGCCCTGCCAAGGTTCGGAGAATAGTTGCTCAGCCCAGCCGAGGTTCGGAGATTTATGGCTCGGAGGGATGACTTGGTCGCCACCGAGACTTCCGATATTTGGTTCCTGCGAGATTCGGCGCGGAATGCCAAAGTGGAACGGGCGGCGCATGGGTACGCTCGACATTTATGATTTGGCTATTTCCGAGGGAAGTGAGTCATCGTCGGCTGCTGACGCTCCTTTTCTTTTCGCCCTTTCCAAAGGACGGCCGATTTAAGGCAATTTGGAGGAGTTTCGAGGGCATTTACTCCGCAAGGGCCTGGCAGATCGGGAGGAACCCAGTTTCTAGAGAAGGAGGGGGGTTCCCGAGTAATTCGTCGACGTTTACCGATACCCCTCGGGAGGGGGCACGGCCCCTCGCGTCCCGTGGGTGCCTGTCAAAGCGGCGACACGCGGCCGATTCTCATAGGTCGGTATTTATGACCCGACTGATCGAGATGCTCGCCTGAGGAGTATAAATACGGATGACAGGGATGCTAGCGTTTACCATTCCTTTGGTTAGCCTCTCAACAGCTCTCGACATGGCTTGGTGGAGAGTAATCATCCAATGGATCGGGCGTAGTGAACAACGGTCGTGGGGGCTCCGAGGGGAGCCGTTCCATCGTCATGGTTGACGGCCTGGCCTTGGCGTCAGCTTTCGCAAGCCACGAGCAGCTTGAGAAGGCGGTCGAGGAGTACCTCGCCGTTTCTACGAGGGAGACCGAGGCCCTTCGCCGGGTCGCACGCCGGCAGGAGGGGGAGATTGCATCCCCCGCTAGCGAGTCGCCGAGCTGTCCCGGCGTGTGGAAGACCTAGCAGCTCCTGGGGGGAGACGTTAGGCCTCTGCGAAGGCCATTTTTCTTTCTGTACTTTTTTCTTATAATAAATAAATAAAAAAGGTCTTTTTTTGACAATTTATTGTTCTTTGATGAGATCGTCGTTTAGTTCATAAAAGAGGTAAAACCGCTTGCTTCTGTTTGAACCGATGGGGGACTTGGGTGGTCCCGTGGGCTTACGCGCTAAGTCATGGTCTCGTTTGTGGAGCAAGACAGGTGCTTGGGCGGTAAGATACAGGGATATCATCCGGGGATTTAGCAGTAGGGGGGATTCTCCGATTTTGTCTGGGGTTCGTGGGCGGCCGTGTAGGGCCTGCCGAGGCCTTTAAGGATTTGCTAAAGGCGCAGACTTTGTGTCTGTTGGCAGTTTTGCACGGTATACATTTTTCGAACTGGCCGAATTTCTGGGGACTGCTCGGAAGTCCTTCGGCTTTAATCGAGGTTTGCGTGCTTCGGATTTTGCCGGGGCTTTACGCACTCCGGTTTTAGCCGGGGCTTTAGAATTCATCGCTAGGCCCAACCAAGATTCGGAGACTTGTTGCTCAGCCCAGCTAAGGTTCGAAGATCAGTTGCTCGGCCCAGCCGAGGTTCGGAGATCAGTTGCTCAGCCCAGTCGAGGTTCGGAGAATTGTTGCTCGATCCAGCCGAGGTTCGGAGATCAGTTGCTCGGCCCTGCCGAGGTTCGGAGAATAGTTGCTCGACCCTGCCGAGGTTCGGAGAATTGTTGCTCGGCCCTGCCGAGGTTCGGAGATTTTCCTGCTTAAATAGGTAACTCGGTCGTGCCGAGGATTAATAAGCAGCATCTATTTCTTTTCATGATTTTCGGTGATATAATTTGTGGTGATTTATGTCATGAATTATGAAACATTGTGTCGACAAAAATTTAAGAAGGCGAGCCTATAGAGGGCGTACCCTATTGGTGATACTTGCGAAGATTGTCTGAATTCCACGTCCGAGGGATGGATCTTCCGCTTAGATCTTGCAACTTGTAGGTCCCAGGTCCGACGATCTCCGCTACTTGGTAAGGGCCTTCCCAGTTTGGGGCCAGCTTTCCTTGCTCCAGCGGTTTGGAGACAGATGCTTTTCGGAGAACGAGGTCGCCAGGCAAGAAAGCTTTCCCTTTGACTCTGGAGGTGTTGTAGCGGGCCACTCTTTGCTAAGTAGTCACTCTGATCCGAGCTTTTTCTCTGATCTCCTCTACCAGGTCAAGGTTGGTGCGGAGCTGCTCATCGCTGGCTTCTTCCGAGTAACTTTCCACCTACAGAGAAGGGAGCCTATCTTCACGGGGATGACGGCCTCTGTGCCGAAGGCCATTCGGAATGGGGTTTCGCCTGTGGTACTCTCGGGGTGGTGCGGTAGGCCCACAGGACATGGTGCAATTCGTTGCCCACCTGCCTCGGGCTCTGGAGAATCGAGCTTTGATCCCTTGAAGCAAGGTCCGGTTGGTTACTTCGGCTGCTCCGTTGGCCTGTGATGCCCGACCGAGGTAAGGTGGTGGTGGATCCCGTGCTCCTTGCAGAACTGATGAAACTTCGGATTGTCGAATTGCCTGCCGTTGTCAGTGATAGTGTGCGGGAGGCCGAAGCGGCAGATGATGGACTTCCATACGAAATCCTTGGCCCGAGCCTCGGTTATTTGTGCAACTGCCTCCGCCTCGACCCATTTGGTGAAGTAATCTATGGCAACGAACAAAAACTTCCGTTGCCCCATGGCGAGCGGAAATGGGCCGCGAATGTCCATTCCCCACTTGGCGAAGGGCCAAGCGGAGGATATGGGGACCAGGCTGGCGGAGGGGAGCCTCTGAATACTTGAGTGCCTTTGGCATGGGTCGCAAGCTCGGACAAGGTCGTCAGCATCCTTTTGCATGGTTGGCCAATAGTAACCTTGACACAGCACCTTGTGGCATAGGGACCGGCTCCCCAGATGGTTGCCGCAAATCCCCTCATGCACCTCCCGAAGGGCGTAATCAGCTTCAGATGGGCGGAGGCATCTAAGCAGTGGCATAGAGAAGGACCGCTTGTAGAGCTGGTCATCAATTAGCACATAGTGGGTGGCTTGCAGTTTTAGCCTTCTAGCTTTCCTTCGATCGGCCGGGAGCGACCCTTCTTTGAGGTACTTTAGGATGGGGTCGAACCATGATGGTTCGGCCTCAACTTGCATCACTCGGTCGGCTTCCGCGATACTAGGTCTTTCCTAGGTCTCCAGGTGGAATTTTTGCTCGCGTCCATTGATTCCGCGTCGCCAGCCGAGATAGCAGGTCGGCACGGCATTTTTAGATCTAGGAATATGAATGATCTCAAATTCGGGAAATGGGAGAGTAGGCTTTGAACCTCTTATAGATATCGGATCATGTTCGGTTCCCGGGCCTCAAACTCCCCTGCACGTGACCCGCCACCAGCTGGGAGTCGGTGAAGGCATTCAGTTTCTCCACCTTAAGGCTACGGGCGATCCGGAGTCCGGCCAGTAGGGCTTCATATTCAGCTTCGTTGTTGGAGGCCGGGAAGGAGAAGCGGACGCCATATTCAAAAGTCACCCCCTCCGGGCTGGTGAGGACCAAGCCTGCTCCGGAGCGATGGGCGTTGGATGACCCGTCGACATGGAGGAGCCACCGGGCGCCAGATTTTGGTTTCTCGGGGGAGTTAGGGGTGGAGCCGTCCTCCGGGATGGTACACTCGAGGAGGAAGTCGGCTAGCACCTGAGCTTTGATGGCGGGCGAGGCTGAAATCGGATGTCGTGCTCGCTCAGCTCGACGGCCCATTTAGTCATTCTCCCTGATGTCTCCGGACGGTGGACCACCGCCTTGATGGGTTGGTCAGTTAGGACCATCACAGAATGTGCTTGGAAGTATGGCCGCAACTTTCGGACTGAGGTGATCAAAGCCAACACCATCTTCTCAATCCGGTATACCTTGTCTTCGCGTCTCGGAGCAGTTTGCTGACATAATAAATCGGCTTCTGGGCCTTATTTTCTCTGACCAGCACCGAGCAAACAGCACCTTCGGAGACAGCCAGATACAGGCACAATGTCTCCCGGGATTTGGACTGCTGAGGAGTGGGGAGAGCCGAGGTACTTCTTGAGATCTTCGAATGATTTTTGACACTCGGGGGTCCACTGGAAATTCTTAGCCGACCGGAGAGTTTTGAAGAAGGGGAGGCATCTTTCGGCGGAGCGCACCACGAAGCGGTTAAGAGCCGCTATCCTCCCGGTTAGGCGCTGGACTTCTTTAATAGACACCGGGGCGCCATCTGCTGGAGAGCTTGAATCTTCTGGGGGTTAGCTTTGATACCCCGCTGGGAGACCATGAAGCCGAGGAACTTCCCAGAGTTAACGCCGAAGGCGCACTTAGTGGATTGAGCTTCATTTGTATTTGCGGAGTGTCGCGAAGCTCTCCGAGAGATCCTTGACGTGCTGTGATGCTTCTTTGCTTTTGACCAGCATGTCGTCGACGTATACCTCCATGTTCCGGCCGATTTGTTTCTTGAAGACTTTGTTGACCAGCCTTTGGTAGGTGGCTCCTGCATTTTTAAGACCGAAAGGCATAACATGGTAACAGTAAGTACCTCGGTCGGTTATGAAGGCGGTCTTTTCCTCATCTTTGGGGGCCATCCGGATCTGGTTGTAGCCGAGTAGGCATCCATGAACGTCAGCATTTGGTGACCCGAGGTGGCATCCACAAGTTGATCAATTCGGGGGAGAGGGGAAGCTGTCCTTGGGCACGCTTTGTTGAGGTCGGTGAAGTCGATGCAGATCCGCCACTTGCCGTTCGACTTCTTCACCATGACAACATTTGACAGCCAACTTGGGTAATTCACCTCCCGAATGAAGTTTGCCTTGATGAGTTTATCAACCTCCTCTTCAATAGCTCTCTGCCGTTCTGGGGCAAAGCTCCTCTTCTTTTGCTTGACGGCCGGTGTGTCTCGTCCACATTAAGGCGGTGGATGAGAACTTCGGGGCTGATTCCTGGCATGTCGGAGGCGGACCAAGCGAAAACATCGGCGTTGCTTCGGAGGAAGTCGATCAGCTCTTGCCGGGATCTTCCTTTCAGCAGCGACCCGATCTTTATGGTTCGGTCGGGACGAGCCTCGTCCAATGGTACTTCTTCCAGTTCTTCGGCTGGTCTCCCCGTTGCTCGGCGAAGTCCTCCGAGCATCCAGCCCATCAACTTCAGGCATTCTGGACTGAAGGCTGGTGACAAACACTGTCGAGCCATAGTTTGGCTCCCCGGACGACACCAATTCCTCGCCCGGTGGGGAATTTCATAGATAGGTGTGGGATGGAGACAACGGCTTTGAGAGACATCAGGCCAGGTCTTCCAAATATCGCATTGTAAGGCGACCTGAGCTTGGTCACTAGGAAGTCCGTGTGAACAGTGGCCACAAGGGGCCAGGTTCCTGCCCGAACCGTTAAGGTTACGACCCCTCTGGGACGATGACATCGCCTGTGAACCCCATTAGGGTGGAGTCCATGGCTCGGAGGTTTTCCATGAGCAATCTCATCTTGGCAAACACATCAAGGTACAAAACATTCACGGAGCTTCCACTATCAACGAGGATCTGGCTTACATCATAGTCATTTAAATTGAGGGATACAACCAGTGCATCGTCATGTGGGAACTGTATCCCTCGAGATCATCGTCGGAGAAGGAGAGCTCACCCGTTTGTGCTTTCTTTGGCGTCGAGCCTTCATCATCACTTCTAGAGCTCGAGCCACCAGCTTCCTCAATCATGTTGATGTGGCCGATTACGGGCGGATTTGGAGGAGGCTGCTGAAGCTCGGGCTGGCGATCGCCCCCTTGTCCTGGCTTGGGTGCCCTCCTGAACTGGTTCAGTCGGCCCCGTTGATCAGCCTCTCAATCTCATTCTTCAACTGCCAACATTCCTCGGTATCGTGGCCATGCTCACTGTGATAGCGGCAGTATTTGGTGGGGTCCTCCGAGTTGGGTTCCCTCGGAGAGGAGCTGGTCGGGGGAGCTGGCGCTCTATCTCCATGAGGATTTGTGCCCTAGGTACAGTGAGCGGAGTGTACCGGTCGAATCGCCTGGGCGGGCTCCGGGAGCGATTTCTCGGCGGCGGCGGGGGAGCTCTTTGGTGACGAGGCGGGCTTGGCTGACGGACGGGCCGGTGCCTATCGGAACCTTTAGGTTCTTTCTTCTTCGCCAGCTCGGCGCTGGTAGCTCTCCGCGATTCTTCGACCCTGGCGTATTTATCTGCCAGAGCCATCATATCGGAGAGGTTCGGGGGTAGCTGACCTCCATCGCCAGGTAGAAGTCGCTCTCCTTCAAAACTCCTCCCGCTAGGGCGGACATGGCTACCTCATGATTAAGGTACTCCACCTCCAGCATGGCCTTGTTGAAAGCTAAGGTAATTTCTCAAGACCCCTCTCTCTGCTTAACTTCGGAGAGGGAGTCGGATCTCCGTCGATGACGACGGCTACTAATGAACTGGCCAATAAAAAGGCGGCTCAGCTCGTCGAAAGAATCAACAGAACCCGGTTTCAAGGCGTTAAACCAGGTTCGGGCAGATCCCCTGAGGGTGGAAGGGAAGGCGCGATAGAGGATCGCGTCTGATGCTTCGTGGAACATCATTATTGACCGGAAGCTACTGAGATGATCATCCGGATCAGAAGAGCCATGGTAGGGCTCGATGGCGGGTAGCTTAACATGGGAGGGAATCACTTCCTCCATGATCCCTTTGGTGAAGGGGATGCCCTGCTCCGCCTTGGGCTAAGGCAGATGTGCGTGCTTGGCGGCGTCAGCTCTTGACGCATCTCCCAGAGTTGTCGGCGGATCTCCTCTTTAGATGTAGAGAGGAGCCGGGCGAGGAGAGCGGAGAAGGTCGTTGAATCATGGCGGGAGGACTCCGGAGAGAGGGATCGGGCTCGCCGAGATCTGGGAAGATCCCTGTTGTAGCCACCTCGTGGGACTGGTTTGTCCTCTTTGGGTCGATGTGGGGGGTCCGCGACTCCACGCGGGCTAGAAGAGGAGGTGGCCGGAGAGAAAGGGGGCAGCGGCCTCCTCAGAGAGGCGTGGAGCAGGGGCAGTTGCGAGGCGCTCCTGAACCAAATGGGTCAGGGCTTAGACCTGCTGGACCAGTGTGGTGAACTGATCCTGGGTCATCGGAATGGCTGGCGGTGACGGGGTCTCAACTGGCGGCGGCTGCGGCGCCGCGTTGCTTGTCGGATCATGTCTTTGGGAGACGGACTGGTCCTGGGCTTCAGAGGTTGCTCTTCTTCGATTAGCCATTGGAGAGGTTCTATTCCAGATCGAGATCCTTATCTCCTTTTTTTTCAAGTTTTAATGGGACTTGAGGCCCTTCCTTTAGCGCCAATCTGTTGCCGCCGGGATCTGTCCTCCGACTTGGGCGCGATTGGTCTCCTGATCTGGGCTTCCTCCTGGGCGGACCTGCACAGAAGTCCCTCATGTGAGAGGCGTTAGGGGTGGCCCTCCGCGGAAGACCCTCCGACGCTCAAGTCAGTGGGGATCAACGATCAACAGAAATGAGAAGGATCTCTCTGGGGAGCCCCTCCAGGGGTGGCCAATCGGGAGCTCTAGGGGAGCATCGATGAGCAGTGAAGGAGCCCGGGAGTGAGTGAGAGTGAGAGTAAGCCAGTAAGCCAGGAGCTGTGAGCGCATACCTGAGAGAATCTGGGAGTGTCATATTTATAGGCAATCATCTGAATTTTGAGCACCTTCTGGAAGGTTCGAAGGTTGTTAGGATACGGAGATGATTCGAATCAAGCTATTGTGAGGCCGATGGGATCCGTATCTTGTTCGTTGGAGGATCGACGGCTGGGAGGGCCCTCTGATGGCCTGAGATTTGATGAGTGCGTGGGTTCTAGGCTGTTATTGTAGATCCTAGGCCACTCCTCGATATGATCCTTTGTTTAGGATTCTGTTACGCTAGGCCTGGGCTCTCCCGCGTCGGGTTCCACGGAGGTGTGCGTCGAGCCATGGATTGTTCGGGGGTTGCTCGGAGGACTGGACTATGGGTAGCTCGGGGGGAGCCGAGCTATGGGTAGCTCGTGGAAGCCGAGCGATGGGAAGTTCAGGGAAGCCGAGCGATGGGAAGCTCATGGAAGCCGAGCCATGGGTAGCTCGTGGAAGCCGAGCCATGGGTAGCTCGGGGAAAACCGAGCCATGGGAAGCTCGGGGAAGAGCCGAACTATGGGTTGCTGACTCGTTGGATCATATTAGTTAGCTCGTTCTTTATGGGCGTAATGGGGGGATAGGGCTGATCCTAGTCCCTTTGCACGGTTATCAATGCAATTGCGATTTTACTCCTCAATAGACAGATTTTATAGTAGAAACTTAAGTAAATAAAGGGAAATTGTGGAATTCTAGGGTGAGCTCTTCTGGAAAGTGATATTTCTGGAATTTCCAACAGTGGTTTCTTTTTGGTATAGAAAAAGGAAGAACCCCCATGACTGAAAGAGCTACACCTATTTGAAAGAACTTACATTTATGTTTGTCTCAAGTCCGGCAATATAATGTGCAGAGCATACAGACCCTGGCAGCTCCACAAACAATGAATGGATTGTAGATCCCAGCACATGGTGACTTCTGAATAACCTGAAAGGTTAATCCGTTTCCTTTGAGTAAATTGTTCTTTGCAAAACTTCTTGGTGCAGTTTTCTAGCATCTAGTTTGAGAGATCTAATTTTCGGTTACAACATACCAGAAAAATGTCTCCTACAATCTGGCAAGTATCATCCCATCTGGCAGCATAAAGATTTCTACAGTGCACTCTGCAGTGCCATTCCATTTACTTCTGTTCCTCACTCTGTTACTTGGCCCCTCCATTTCCCTCTTCATGGGATGATGCTGCAACAAATCCAGCTGGGCCCTAATATCCCTTTTCTGACGAATTCCTGTGCTTCTCTTTCCGGTGGGTGATGGCTGAGCTTTTCACGTTTGCAAAGGGTATGATCCAGAGGCTGTAGATGGGAGGCAGGGTTGGTTAGTGAGCAATTTGAGCATTGATGAAATGAATCCTATGTAAGGCTGTATCAACTAACAATGTGGTTGTTTGCCAGCCGTCCCAGTGCGTCTCTGTTCCATATATTCTTTGAAGTGAATGTGAGAGTACAGCTGGGAACATGGACCATCGGCGTGGTCCTGTACAATGTGATTGCCTCGTCGTTTCACGTATTCGACATAAATGTCCATGTGTTTTGGGATTTAGAGCGCGATGTGACCTAAGAGAGTATCCATGTGCAATGCTTCGAACTTAATACAACAAAGTATCTGCCTTCCATGCATAGATCGATCACTGATTTATCAGTCCTTAGAGGAGGGTATGCAGAAGAAAGCTTGATAGATTGATCAGTGAGTGTTTATTAGGCAAGTTCATGATTCTTCTAGTTTTGGAGCAGGAAGCTAGAAAATTTATTTAGCTCGTTGGGCTGTTTGATTACAAGGAATCTAGAGAGAGAGAGAGAGAAATGATGTTTGGAAACTGACAACACGGAGCAGAGCCATGCTTGCCCGCTATTTAATGGAGCCAATGGAAACCGCGCCGAAGACTAAGCAGCACAACAAACCAACTCGGAGGTGCATTGGTGTCTGGTCTGAGACCGGATCACCGACCCCTCTCCCTTCAGCCTTCACCACGTACGTCTCTGATTGCGATGGGGGGGTCGCTCCCAAATGGAATAGGTCAGTCAGCGGCTTGAATGAAGTCCAGAAACGAACCAGATGGCCTTTAGGCGTTGGCCTACAACGGTCAACCCTCACAAATGAAGGCAAGCCACACGGCTCCTGTGTTGACCACCTCTCTCTATCTCTCTCTCTCTGAGGTGGTGCAATCACTCCACCACTACTTTCCGCCACTCTGACGCCTATAATAATCTTTTCTCGGTGGCGCTTCATTTCATTCCCTTCCTTTTGGCATTAGCTCCCTACACCATGCATGGATGGGGCTTCTTCGGCGCTAGCTGCCAAGAGGTTCGGTCCCGGAGCGGCCAACTTTTCCGGATTGGACCTCTTGTGTTGCAAGGCCACCGTGACCACCTCCGCCGGCATGTGGCTTGGCGATCAGCCGGCCCTCTACTCCCCCCTCCCCTCCTCTTCGCTCAGATCTCTATAATAATCTTCGCCAGCACTCGCATCACCCACACCATCCTCTGCCACCTCGGCCAGCCCAAGTCGTCTCCCACATCATCGTAAGCCCTCCTCCACCTCTTCCGTATTCAACCTCCCCCTGGTCTAGTCTTTATGATCTCCACATTCATCCATCCATCCATCCATCCATTCATCTCCCCCGCTTATTATCCGGTAGGCCAGCCTGATCCTCGGCTCATCCTTCCTATCGCGCAACAGGAGGGTGACGTATACAGGGAGGAGGTGGTGAGGGAAGGGGCGGGAACGGTGGGGGTAATACGGGCGATGAGCGACGACTATAGCTTTCTGGTAGTGGGGAGACGGCAGGGGAGGGAGTTGCCGCTGACGGCATGGGCTGGCGATGTGGAGCGAGTATCCGGAGCTGGGGGTCATCGGGGATATATATATATATATATATATACTGGCCTCGACGGACTTCGGGTGCAAGGTGTCGACGCTGGTGGCGCAGCAGCAGACGAGGGTGGGGGATGAGGTGGAGGTGGACAGCCCGAGGACGCTGCGGCAGGGGCCTACCGGAAAGGTGGAGGCCGGGTGGTCGACCAGTCTCCCTGCGAGCTATCACAAAATGGATCGAGTCCACCGCACAAGGCTGCCCAGCCTCCTCATGATATTTTGTGAGTTCTATTCTATGTATACGCACGCGCCTTTTTATTCTTGCCCATCTAATTTTTGTTCTTTTTTTAATTTAAATTTTGAAGATTTGTGAATTTTTTTGGGGGGCTATTTGCAACATTAATTCAAATGTTTGATATTCATGATTATTAGTGCAATGTTGTAAGAGGAAAAAAAAGAACATGCAGAGCATGCTTGACAAAGTCATCGTTTTTCATGCGGGTCAAAGCTGATGACTAAAAGTTAGTACGAGTACGATTGTAGCTACGTTTTTTAAAGATAAACAGTCACAATAAAAAGAAGGGAGAAAACCTCTGGGCATCGAATATTTTATTTTTTTCAAAAAATCAAGTATTAGTGTGGAAGAATTGCAGAGCCAATTAATAAATAAACACCTCATCTTTCATGATCTTTTATGATCTTGGTTGAGACAATATTAATAAAGTACTATATATAATAAGGTCATGTTTAATGCAGCCCATAGCCACAGCAAAACTAGTAGAATCCTGAGACCAAACGTAAACAATAGTTTATATACGATGAAGAAGTAACGGGGTGACCATTTGTGGCCATGATAAAAAAGATGACCATTTGCAAGGCAACCATGGGTGGAGAGGGTGTCCATGGGTTGAATAAAATGTTATGGTTGTTATTTTCTTTGTTTTTTTTTTTAGATTTTAAGCTTAATATAAGATTATTAATTATATATTTGTATATTTTTTAAAAAATATATTAAACATAATTCATATTAAATTATTAGTATAAATCTAAATAAAATATGTGATTTATAAAGCATTCAATTATATCCATTTAAATGATTAGTATATGTAAGCAAGTAGTATAAAGATGCAGGAATTGATTATTTAGGCTTTTTAAAAAGAAAATGACTAATTATTTTATTTTATTATTTGGTCCCCACTTCAATCTTAATCTAAGTATAATTCTAACTACTTTATTATACAAATAGTTAGAGAATTATTAGTTTTATTAAATAACAACATAAAGTAAGGTAAGGAAGAAGAAGAAAATATGGTGTTTTATATGGGAAGACCGTTATGATTTTGACGGCTATGCTTTTAAGATCGTGACAAGTACATGTGGTCTTAAATTATAACTAATATATGTATTTATATATTTTTGTATGAAATTTAATATGTTATTTTTTTTTTTTGATTACAAACGAGCAATCATATCAATTTAGGGTAAGACATGCCCGATATATCAGAATACAGGATTTGAGAGAGTATCATCGGGCAGGAGTCATCCGATAACCAATACCAAGGACCAGAATGATGGGCGACTCAGGCAGCAACTCAGTCGGCGACAGAGTTAGCTTCCCGGTATATATGTTGAATTTGAACAGAATCAAGCTGCCGAAGCATTGACCGTATATCACTAACCAGAGGGTTGGTAGAAAGCAAGTCGCACAGATCCTGTTGGAGCCATCGAACAACCGTAGTAGAGTCATCCTGAATGATGAGCCTACGAATGATCAGGCTACGTGTAGCTTAAGAGATACCAGCCCACGCAGCGTGCAACTCCGCAGACGACACAGATAGATCAAGAAGACCAAGCCCACCAGCCGCCATCAACAAACCATCAGAGCCACGGATGACAAAAGCCGATCCCGCCAAGCAACCCTGAACACTACCATCAAAATTGACTTTGACAAACCCTAGTGGGGGGGGGTTCCCAAGAGATGTAGACCGTACCCCGGTGCGTTGCAGAGGCAGCAGGAGAATCCCAGAAGCTAGGCTGTCAGAGTTCAAGGTAGACTGATGGATAGTGTACTCAGCAGAAAGAGACATGGCTGTCCTAACAATCTGATAGGGAGGGTCTGCCACAGTAGTAAAGATATGCCAGTTCCGAGACAGCCAGACCTGATAAACCAAGTAGGCAGCAGTAGAGCTTAGCCGATCAGTATCCCTCCTCGTATCATGCCGCAAAAAAGCCAGTAGGGAAGTACAAGAAAGAGCACTGCACGCATTCCGCGAACGATAGCCCGCGATCTGCCAAGCCAATCTCGCTCTAGTGCAAGTAAAGATGGCGTGGTCAATAGTCTCCTCCTCAGCACCACATAACGGGCAGGTAGGCTGGATTGCCATACCCCTCCTAGAGAGGAGGGAGCAAGTCGGAAGGCGTACCCAAGCCACCTTCCAAATAAAAAGCCGAACGCGCGGTTGGATGAGAAGCCTCCAAATCCAAGCCGCTTACATAGTTCGGCTGGCCTGCGGTCTGAAGTCCACCATGAGATCCCTGATCGGAGCGCTAGTCAAACAGGATCGCCTCCATAGTCTAGTGTCTGAAGTGTGATCCAAAGGAAGGGGAATAGAAAGAATGCGCCGATGCAGATCAGCACCAAATAGGGTGGTTATGAAAGGAGAATGCCAAGCCCTGTGATTTGGACAATAAGGTCAGAAACTTGCAATCCGCTGGGGATATCAATACTGACAAAAGTAGGCCATCGGGCCAAAGGAACATTAGCCATCCACGTATCCCGAAGGACATCAACTGACGCTCCATCACCGATCATCCAAGAAATATGAGGAAGTACATCTGACGCATGACGAAAAACCTTCTTCCAGAAAAAGGAGCAACCACGGATAGCCTGAGAGGAGTATGGGTGGTCCAGTCGCCATATTTAGCATGCATAAACAAGCTCCATAGACAATCAGGGTCCAGCAAGAATCTCGTAGCATGCTTGGCAATCAGCGCCTCCCTTCTCGCTATAAGGGACTGAATCTCAAGCCCCCCCTTCGAGATCGGCATACACCAGAATCCCAATCCAGCAAGTGGAGCCCCCGGCTATCCTGTGTAGAACCCTAGAGGAAATCTCTAAACCACCTCTCCATCCTCCTCAAACATGTCACCGGAATGGCAGCGTTAGAAAGGATGTAAAGGGAGCACTGATCGGATCAGAGTAAGCCTAGCTATCATAGATAAGCCAGTGACTTGCCATCCATCTAGTCTGTCATGAACACGGCGCTCCAAACCACTAAAGTCAGATATCCGTGGCTGCCTCTCTATTATAGGAACACCCAAATAAGAGAAGTGATCAACCTGATGATCAATGCCCAATATGTGCATAATGGAATCCCTCATGGAAGACTTGGTCCTCGGGGTGAAACTGATCATGGATTTATCTGTATTAACCTTCTATCCAGAAGCCCTACAGTAAGACTGAAGAACTGAAGCAAATGCAGTAGCATTACTAGCAGTAGCCCTCCCCAGCAATATACAGTCATCAGCAAATAAAAGATGAGATAACACAGGCCCTTGGGGTCCCGTACTGTAAGGAACAAGATAAGAAGTCTGCTGAGCCTGATGAAGAGCCCTGGATAAAGCATCAGCATTGAGGATAAATAAGAAAGGCGATAGGGCATCCCTGTCTAAGACCCACCTCAGAGTGGAAATAATCCGACCGACCACCATTAACAATGATGGAGAAGGAGGGCCGATGAACACAGGACATGATCCATGAAATAAACAGCTCATCAAACCCAAACTCCTGAAGTGATCGGAACAAGAAATCCATCTAACATTATCATAAGCCTTCTCCATATCTAGCTTAACAACCATCAGACACTGGCGGGCAGGGGCTTTGAGAATATCATGCATAACCTCTTGAGCAAGCATAACATTATTGGAGATACACCGACTAGTGAGGAATGCCCTCTGCTCAGGAGAAATAAGGCGAGGGATCACCCTCCTCAACCGGGAGACCAATAGCCGAGCACAAATCTTATAAAGGATAGTATATAGGCTAATTGGCCAAAAATGATGTGGTAGCGAGGCATCAGTCCGTTTCGACACCAGGGTAACAAGAGTCCTGTTCCAGTCAGTAGGAACAGATCTGGTCTGAAAAACTAACTGGATAGCCTGCACCACATCCTGACACACAATAGCCCAATAATGACGGAAGAAAAATGGAGGAAACCCATCAGGCCCCAGGGCCTTATCCAGACCGAGGTTTCATAGGGCAAGCCGAATCTCCTCAGCACTAACAGGTCTGGTAAGAAACACATTTTCCTCATCAGTGACCTTCAGAGGAGTCGGCACAGGGAAAATAGGGGACTCATCCCCAGAAGACTCAGTCCAGCGAGAATGAAAGAACTGAAGAAGCTGATTCCTGATACCCTGCGAGCTCTCCTGGACATTCCCCTCATCATCAAAGAGCCTCCTAATGCGATTAGAAGCTCGGCGTTTTAAGGTGACCTGATGAAAAAATCTAGTATTTTGGTCACCTTCCTTGATCCACTGAATACGGGGTCTTTGTCTCCAATAGACCTCCTGCTATTGCAGAAGTGAGTGGTGAAGAGCAAGATTAGACCTAAGAGAAGATAAGTCAGAATCTTGAAGATAACCAAGCCGATCTTCCTTCTCTTGGAAAGAAGCAATAATGCTCTCCACCTCCTCAATTTACCGAAAAATGTCACCCACCACCACTCTATTCTATCTGGACAGCCTATGCCTTATAAGCTCCAGGCGCCAAGACAATCTATAGGTGGCATTGCCTCTGATAAGAAGATGCCATACCTCAGATATTAAGGTCCTGGCAAACTGTCTGATCCGCTGGCCAATATTAAAGATTAAATGATTACTGAATTCTAGCTGTATCAAGCCAATATTAAAGATTAAAAATTAAAATTAAAAATAAATTTAAATTAATATTTTTTGAAGGTTTAATTTTTGACATAAAATGAATTTTTAAAACTTTTTTTAATAAATCAATAAAATAGCTCAAGGCTTTATTTTACTCATCAAGACGAACTTATATGACTAAGAACCATCAAAATTGGATGTGTACCGAAAGTAATTGAATGTTAAACTTTTTGGATCAGTTTAAACTTATAATCGAATTCAATTTGGCAAACAATTTTCTAATTAATATCATGACTATTGTAGCTTATGATCTGAATTATATGTTTGTATACAAAAATCTAATGAAAACTTAAACTAAAAGCCAAATTTTAGGGCAAAAAATCTAACCATATTTTAAATTTTGAGTTTCCATTGTGCGGGGGATTTAGATTTCCTTTAGGACACATGAGAGTAGGATAAGATATTAATATATTGCATATTTGGGTCTCTTTCTTTTTTTCTAAGTAATTTTTTACTTTGAAAATTATAATCTCATCCTTGAAAATTATTTTAATGTCTTAACAGCATGTATTTTCCCAGTCTTTAGCCCTCGCTAGTTACCACATGTGGTTGCAAATTTTAGCCTTGTTTTGCTTGTACTTTTTTATATGAATCGGAACAACTATTAACTCTTAAGTGATGAGATATAGGCTAATTAAATAAGCTTGTATCTGATTCTATTAAAAACTATGCATGGATTAAATCTAAAATAATGGTGAAGTCAAACTTGAATATATTTCACACCAATCTTGATAAAGCCCAATCTTAATCAAACTCGGTTTGGTGGTAACCTTGCTCCATGTTTCCTTGACCTTATTTTTATCCTCTCTTTCTTGAGTTCTTTGCTTTATGCTTAAATTCCCTGTCTCGCTCCTATGTTCCCTGCAAAAAGCGGCTGGAACCAAGTGTCCAGAAATTTTAATTTTAATATGAATCGATGGTTTAGAAGAACTCCTTCTTCTTCTTCTCCTCCTCCTCCTCTTTTTTTTTATTTTTTATTTTTACAAGCGGACGATCACACAAGTCTAGTGTGAATCAGCTCAGATACATCAGAATACAAAATTTACAACAAAACAGAAGGACATGGATCTCCCAGCCTCTATAACCAAAAATCAGCATGCTGAGCCATAGAGGCTGCCACCCAATCAGCAGCCAAATTGACTTCTCGGTAAATATAACAGATCTGAACAGTATCCACTTCCTGTAAGATGGACCATATATCCCTGAGAATTAGATTAATGGGGGCTTCAGGAACATTCTCCTTCCGTAGCCACCTAATGTCCGTCATCAAATTACCCTCGATCACTAGCCTATGAGCATGGAGAGTCTGATAAGCAAAAGTAATACCAGCCCAAGCAGCATAAAGCTCTATCATAGGGACAGAGGAATCAAGGATACCAAATCCACTAGCAGCCAGCATATGACCCTGAGGCCCACGAATGATGAAGGCCGAACCAGCAAATCTTCCGCGGATACTCCCATCAAAATTGATTTTGATGAACCCTGGAGGGGGGCTCTCAGGAAATGAAAACCGTACGCCGGTTCGCTGCCAAAGCAACATCGGAACCCCAGAGGCCAGAGGAGTCAGAACCAGTTGCTTGAATAGCACAGTCCGCAGACAAAGATCTAATCTTCCTCACAATCTGCTGAGAAGAAATAAAGTCTTCTGATGAGAATATAAGTTGGTTCCTCGATAATCAAATTTGATATGCCGTGGCCGCCCAAAGACCATATTTATGCTGAGGGGCCATCCGGAGATCATGAAAGAAGAAAGAACGAGGGGAGCCCAAAGCATCCACTTTGCTAACATAACCCATCAGATGCCAAATCCGTCTAGCTTTAGGACAAATGAAGATAGCATGATCAGTAGACTCGTCCTCCAAACCACAAAGAGGGCATATCGGTTGGATTGACATACCCCTATGAGAGAGCATGGTACTCATCGGAAGGCAGTCCCAAAGAAGCTTCCAGATAAACAGCTGAATCATGGGAAAAGATGGGAGTGACCATATCCAAGTAGCATCCTTCGTGCACTGGGACTGAGGCCTATAAAACTTCATAAGGTCTCTGAGAGGGGCCCTAGAAAGAGAGGATCTATGCCATAGCCTGACATCAGTCGAGGGGCTAAAATAAGAGGAATCGAAAGGATCCGCTAAGAGAGTTCCTCACAAAAAAAAAAAGGACTCAGCATGGGAGTATACCAGGAGGAGGAATTAGGTTTAGAACTTCTTTTAAGAACATTGATTTAAAAAAGTACCATAAATGACTTCCAATAATTATTAATATGGCGTCTTCATTCACGTGCTTGGCATAAAGAGAGGTCTCGATCCAATGCCTTCTGATCGGAACGCACACAAAAAGGGTGTAAGATGGGGACAAATTGATCAGAATCAACTCGCTTCTTCCACTTCATTAAAATCTCACCCAGTTCAACTTGAAAACAAAAAAGTTTACACTACTTAGACTTGGTGCTTTCATAACGGGAATAGTTTAAAAATTCCTTAGTTCTATCAATGTTACCTGAAGAAAACTTGATGCTGTTATTTCCAAGATCATGTTTGTTTTACTATAAAACTATAGCTTTTATGTAAGAAATATATAAATATTATGCATCTTTGACATTGGCTTATTACTATATATTTTTGGGCTGGTTTTGGATTTTTAATTAGCGATTAGACTTTCTAATGAATTTGTTTAGCCTACCTAACGAGAGGTTCTTTGTTGGAAGAAGGGTGGGGTTGTAACTCTTGCCTTTCATCCATTTAAGCCGAGATTAGAACACGTGGACAATTTGCTCATCGGTGATCATCATTTATGTGAGTCTTTGCTTAAGCAATGTTGGTTGAGATCGGATAGGGTCACATTAAAGTAAGAATGTCAATATGTTTTTGCTTACTTGAAAACATAAATTTATGGATGAAGGGTTACGGATATGCTAGATCGATAAAGTCAAGAGACAAATTTATTTGATTAAAGAGGAAAGGTTTTATATATTTGTGAAAGTCTTAGACTTCAAACAAGATGTGAATATTGCGCAATATATATATATATCATTAAAAAGTTATAATTTACATATAGGAAAAAGAAAATAAACGTATTGATTATACAAAAGAATTATAATCAAATACATCGACAAGTATTCTACGGTATATAATGACCATCATACTAGAGAATGGATAAAGTAATCAAGATCTGAGATGTGAAATCGATGCTATGCTAATTTGCTCTAAGCTGGTATGGGATATCACATTTGAGATATTTAGAGGTAGCTTGGTTTGTGATAATATATCTTAATAATTGAGATTATTATATAAATTATCATATTTGGCAATTAGGTATGATATTCTAAGCAGTAATATTTGATTTTTTATAATTTAATATTATCATAAATCGTAGTAATTCAATTCCCATTTAAAAGATGACTACCTAAGATTATCAAAGTCTAGTAATCTTAAATTGCATTCTTAACTTTCATATAAATATTTAATAATACTTAATCTAATTATATATTTAATTTACTCTAGATAATATTTAATATTATTTTTTTATTTTATATTAATATATAATATAATAATTTGTATTAATATTAAATTTAATATTAATATAATATCTAATATTTTTAAATTTGTTGCATATTGATATAATAATATTGTTGGGGGGTAAAATCGTCATTGCATTAATGTCCGTACGAGGCGGCTAAGGCTGACCTCCTCCCTTTACCTCTTCCGGGCTTCCGTAGCTCGGCTCCTTCGAGCGATCCACAACCTAACATCTACCTCCGCGGAACCTGACGCGGGAGAGCCCGAACCTACCTGAGCGGCATCCTAGACAAGGAATCATATCGGAACGTGGCCTAAAGCCTATCGTAACCGCCCCAGGCCTACTCAACCCGATCTCGAGACACCAAGGAGCTCTCCCAGCCGTCGATACCAAAACAAACAGGGTACGGACCCTAACGGCCCCACAACGGCCTGATTCTGTCCGTCTCCGTATCATAACAACCTCCGGACCTTCCAGAAGGCGCTCACGATCCAGGTGGCAGTCTATAAATATCATAATCGCAGATTCCCTCAGGTACGCAACTCTGTACGCACACTTGCGCGCTTACACCCCCACTCTCACTCTCCTGCTCTCGCCGGTAGCTCGTCGGCGCTCCTGCCCTTTGGAGCCTCCGATTGGCCGCCCCGGAGAGGTCTCCCGGAGAGATCCACCTCCTCACTGTCTGGTTGATCGCCGATTTCTTCTCCACTGACTTGAGCGTCGGAGGGTCTTCCGCGGAGGACCACCCCCAGCGTCCCTCCGCGTGTGGGCTTCTTTTGCAGGTCCGCCCCCCTCTTCCTGGAGATCGACCGCGCCCGAGTCGGAGGACGGATTTCAGCGGCAACAGATTGGCGCTAGAGGAAGGGCCTCAAGTCCCATTAAAACTTGAAGAAAGGAGACAAGGATCCCGATCCGGAGAAGAACCTCTCAATGGCCAACCGGAAGAGAGCAACCTCTGATGCCCAAGATCAGGTCGCCTCCCAGAGGCCTGATCCGACTGGCGCCACAGCGCCACAACCCCCACCGGTCGAGACTCCGTCGCCGCCTGCCATTCCGGTGACCCAGGACCAGTTCGCTACACTGGTCCAGCAAGTCCAGGCCCTTACCCATCTGGTACAGGAGCGCCTTGCGGCTCCTCCTGCTTCGCATCCTCAGAAAGAAGCGGCGATTTCTTCTTCGCCGGCAACCTCCTCCTCTGATCCGCATGAATCAGCGGATCCCCCACATCGCCCCAGGGGGGACAAACCGGTCCCTCGAACCGGTTATGATAGAGATCCTCCCAGATCTCGGCGAGCCCGCTCCCTCTCTCCGGCGACATCTCACCATGATTCACGCCATCCTTGCGATTCTCGCGCCCAGCCCCTCCTCTAGCCGGTGAGGAGGAGATCCGCCGTCAGATCCAGGAGATGCGTCAGGAGCTGGACGCCGCCAAGCAGACCCATCTGCCCCAGCCCAAGCGGAGCAGGGCATCCCTTTCTCTAAGGGAATCATGGAGGAAGTGATTCCCTCCCACGTCAAAGCTGCCAGCCGTCGAGCCCTATCACGGCTCCACTGATCCGGACGACCATCTCAGTAGCTTCCGGTCAATAATGATGTTCCACGGAGCATCTGATGCGATCCTCTGCCGAGCCTTCCCATCCACCCTCAGAGGATCCGCCCGAACCTGGTTCAACGCCTTGAAGCCGGGTTCCATTGATTCATTCGACGAGCTGAGCCACCTTTTTATTGGCCAGTTCGTCAGCAGCCGCCGCCATCGACGAAGATCCGACTCCCTCTCCGAAGTCAAGCAGAGAGAGGGGGAGTCCTTGAGGAACTACCTTGGCCGTTTCAACAAGGCCATGTTAGAGGTGGACCACCTTAATCATGAGGTGGCTATGTCCGCCCTGGCGGGGGGAGTTTCGAAGGAGAGCGACTTCTATCTGGCAATGGAGGTCAGCTACCCCCCATGTCTATCTGATATGATGGCCCTTGCGGACAAGTACGCTAGGGTCGAGGAGTCGCGGAGAGTGGCCCGCGCTGAGCAAGCAAGAAAGAAGCAAGAGCCCAAAGTCCCCGACAGACACCGCCCTGTCCGTCGGCCAAGTCCGCCCCGCCGCCCAAGAGTCCCTCCGCTGCCGCCAAGGAATCGCTCCCGGAGTCCTCCCAGGCGATTCGATCGCTATACTCCGCTGACTGTGCCCCGGGCGCAGATCCTCATGGAGATAGAGCGCCAACTTCCCCGGCCAGTACCTCTCCGAGGGAACCCGACTCGAAGGGATCCCGCCAAATACTGCCGCTACCATAGGGAGCATGGTCATGACACTGAAGAATGTTGGCAGCTGAAGAATGAAATAGAGAGGCTGATTCGGCGGGGACGGCTGGATCAGTTTAGGAGGGCGCCCGAGCCGCAGCAACAAGGAGGTGACCGCCAGCCCGAGCTCCCACAACTCCTCCTCCACCAAATCCGCCCGTGGTTGGCCGTATCAACATGATTGAGGAGGCCGGCGGATCGAGCTCCAGGGGCGACGGTGATGGCCGGTGCCAAAGAAGGCACGCACGGGCGAACTCTCCTTTTCCGATGATGATCTTCTTGGGATACACTCCCCCACGATGACGCACTAGTTGTATCCCTTAATTTGAACAATTATGATGTAAGCCGAATCCTCGTGATAGTGGAAGCTCGGTAAACGTTTTGTACCTCGGTGTGTTTGCCAGGATGAAATTGCTCATGGAAAACCTTCGAGCCGTGGATTCCACCCTGATGGGATTCACCGGCGACGTCATCATCCCGGAAGGAATCGTCACCCTGACGGTCCGCGCGGGAACCTGGCCCCTTGTGACCATTGTACAGACCGATTTCCTGGTGACCGACCTCAGGTCCCCATATAACGCCATATTCGGCAGGCCCGGTTTGATGTCCCTCAAGGCAGTGTCTCCATCCCGCATCTATCTATGAAGTTCCCCACCGAGCAAGGAGTTGGAGTGGTTCGGGGAAGTCAAGCCATGGCTCGGCAATGTTTCGTTACGAGCCTTCAGTCTAGAATGCCCGAAGTTGACGGGCTAGACGCTCGCGAGGACTTCGCCGAACAGCGGGGAGAACCGGCAGAGGAATTGGAGGAAGTACCATTGGACGAAGCTCGGCCCGACCGAACCATAAGGATCGGGTCGCTACTCAAAGGAGAGCCTCGGCACAGATTGATCAAGTTCCTCCAAAGCAATGCCGACATCTTCGCCTGGACCGCCTCCGACATGCCGGGAATCGACCCCGAGGTCCTCGTCCACCATCTCAATGTGGACGAGAGGCACAGGCCTGTCAAGCAGAAGAAAAGAAGCTTCGCCCCAGAGCGCAAAAAGCCATTGAAGAAGAGGTCGACAAACTCATAAAGGCCAACTTCGTCCGAGAGGTGAATTACCCGAACTGGCTGTCAAATGTCGTCATGGTGAAAAAGTCGAACGGCAAGTGGAGGATCTGCATCGACTTCACCGACCTCAACAAAGCCTGCCCAAAGGACAGCTTCCCCCTCCCTCGGATCGATCAGCTCGTGGACGCCACCTCAGGCCACCAAATGCTGTCATTCATGGACGCCTATTCCGGCTACAATCAGATCCGAATGGCCCCTGAAGATGAAGAAAAGACCGCCTTCATAACCGACCGAGGTACCTACTGTTACCGAGTTATGCCTTTCGGTCTTAAAAATGCAGGGCGACCTACCAGCGGCTGGTCAACAAGGTGTTCAAGGAGCAAATCGGCCGGAACATGGAGGTGTATGTGGACGACATGCTGGTAAAAGCAAGGAGGCGTCACAGCATGTCGAGGACCTCTCGGAGAGCTTTGCAACGTTGCGCAAATATGGGATGAAACTCAACCCGACCAAGTGCGCCTTCGGCGTCAACTCGGGAAGTTCCTCGGCTTCATGGTCTCCCAGCGAGGTATCGAAGCTAACCCCCAGAAGATTCAAGCTCTCCAACAAATGGCGCCCCCAGCATCAATTAAAGAGGTCCAGCGCCTAACCGGGAGGATAGCGGCCCTTAACCGCTTTGTGGCGCGGTCGGCCGAGAGATGCCTCCCCTTCTTCAAAACTCTCCGATCGGCCAAAAACTTCCAGTGGACTCCCGAGTGCCAGAAATCATTTCAAGATCTCAAGAAGTACCTCGGCTCGCCTCCGCTTCTCAGTAGTCCGACCCCAGGAGAGACCCTATTCTTGTACCTGGCTGTTTCGGAGAGCGCGGTTTGTTCGGTGCTAGTCAAAGAAGAAGGCAAGGTCCAGAAGCCGATCTACTATGTGAGCAGGCTGCTCCGCGATGCGGAGACGAGGTACAGCAGGATTGAAAAGATGGTGTTGGCCTTGATCACCTCAGTTCGAAAGCTGCGACCGTATTTCCAAGCACATTCCGTAACGGTCCTGACTGACCAACCTATCAGGGCGGTGTCCACCGTCCGGAGACATCGGGGAGAATGACCAAATGGGCCGTCGAGCTAAGCGAGCATGACATACATTTTCAGCCTCGCCCAGCCATCAAAGCTCAAGTACTGGCCGACTTCCTCCTCGAGTGTACCATCCCGGAGGACGGTTCTACCCCAGACTCTCTGAAGAGCCAAAGTCTGGAGCCCGGTGGCTCCTCCACGTCGACGGGTCGTCCAATGCCCATCACTCCGGCGCAGGTCTAGTTCTCACCAGTCCTGAGGGGATGACCTTCGAGTATGGCGTCCGATTCTCCTTCCCGGCTTCCAACAACGAAGCCGAGTATGAAGCTCTGTTAGCCGGTCTCCGGATCGCCCGCAATCTGAAGGTGGAAAAGCTCAACGCCTTCACCGACTCTCAGCTGGTAGCCGGCCATGTTCGGGGAGAGTTTGAAGCTCGGGAGAACATGATTCGATATCTCCAGGAGGTGCGTAACTTGCTTCCCCATTTTTCGAATTTGAAATTATTCAGATTCCCAGATCCGAGAACGCCCGTGCCGACCTACTCTCCCGACTGGCAACCACGGAGACAATGGATGCCGAACAAAATTCCACCTGGAGACTCTGGAAAAGCCGAGCATCACGGAAGCCGACCGGTGATGCAAGTTGAGGCCGAACCATCCTGGTTCGACCCTATCCTCAAATATCTCAAAGAAGGGTCGCTTCCGTCCGACCGAAGAGAGGCTAGGAAGCTGAAGCTGCAGGCCATCCACTACGTGTTGATTGACAACCAACTTTACAAGCGGTCATTTTCCATGCCGCTGCTTAGGTGCCTTCGCCCATCAGAAGCGGACTACGCTCTGCGCGAGGTACATGAAGGGATTTGCGGCAACCATTTGGGAAGCCGGTCCCTCTGCCACAAGGTGCTGCGACAAGGCTATTACTGGCCGACCATGCAAAAGACGCGGACGATCTAGTCCGCGCCTGCGACCCCTGCCAAAGACATTCAAGCATCCAAAGGCTCCCTTCCGCCGAGCTAGTTTCTATATCCTCCGCTTGGCCCTTTGCCAAATGGGGGATGGACATCCTCGGCCCATTCCCGCTTGCAACGGGACAGCGGAAATTCTTATTTGTCGCCATCGACTACTTCACCAAATGGGTCGAAGCGGAAGCGGTCGCACAAATTACCGAGGCACGGGCCCGAGACTTTGTGTGGTCCATCATCTGCCGATTCGGCCTCCCCACACTATAATCACCGATAACGGCAAGCAGTTCGATAACTCCAAATTTCGCCAGTTCTGCGAGGAGCACGGAATCCGTCACCACCTTACTTCGGTCGGGCACCCACAAGCCAACGGAGCGGCCGAGTGACCAACAGAACCCTCCTCCAGGGAATTAAAGCTCGCCTCTCCAGAGCCCAAGGCAGGTGGGCAGATGAGCTACATCATGTCTTATGGGCCTACCGCACAACCCCGAGAATCCCGACAGGCGAGACCCCATTCCGAATGGCTTTCGGTACAGAGGCCGTTATCCCTGTGGAAGTCGGCCTCCCATCATTGCGGGTGGAGAGCTACTCAGAGGAAGCTAGCAACGAACAACTCCGCACCAACCTCGACCTGATAGAGGAATCAGAGAGAAGGCCCGGATCAGAACGGCTGCTTATCAACAAAGGGTGGCCCGTTACCATGCCTCCAGGGTCAAGGGAAAGCCTTCCTGCCCGGCGACCTTGTCCTCCGAAAGGCTCTGTTTCCAAACCGCTGGAGCAAGGAAAGCTGGCGCCAAACTGGGAGGGCCCGTACCAGGTAGCGGAGATTATTGGACCGGGAACCTACAAGCTGCAGGATCTGGATGGGAAGTCCATTCCCCGGACTTGGAACGCGGACAACCTTCGTAAATATTATCAATAGGGTATGTCCTCTCTGATTCATCTTCATATGCCTCACATTCCTGCTTATCTGTTTCCTCAAAACCTGTCGCGTGAATCATTATGCACTATTGCTATAAATTGCAAGAAGAAACAGATACTGCTTACCAATCCTCGGCACAACCGAGCTGTCTGTTTGAACAGAATCTCCGAACCTTGGCAGGGCCAAGTAAAATATTCTCCGAACCTCGGCAGGGCCGAGCAACAAATCTCCGAACCTTGGCAGGGCCAAGTAAAATATTTCTCCGAACCTCGGCAGGGCCGAGCAACAAATCTCCGAACCTTGGCAGGGCCAAGTAAA